>QLOZ01013360.1:2915-48294 GCA_003314065.1 Lactarius sp. MG50
CATCATATTCATTTCACGGGGCACCGGAAAAGCCAAGACCGCCGAAAACTCACAAATTCGCGGTGATGAGTCTAGTGACTCCTTCTCACAGGCCGCGGGGGCGAGTCTTGATGCCTTCGAGACAGCGAAAAGTCCAAGTAACTTTGTGGAGATGAAGCTTGACTACCTTTCCCTAGTGGCAGAGTTCTCAAGATCTGGAGGGCGCTTTGGATCGTCCGCATTGAGACGCATTCTTGATCTCGTCAAGATGATGCTGAAGGATTCCGATCCTGACAGCAGTGAACGAGTGGCCTCTTTCCTGTCCTCGTTCGCTCATAATGTTCTTGTGCGGAATGCGTCCGAGCTGCAACTAAAGCAGGTCCTTGCCTTCCTAAACGAGTTAGGCCCTATTTTCAAAACGCACGCGGCGACCGCTGACTTCTCCGGAGTGCTGGAAGTTGTCCTTCATCTAGTGGAGAACCCTGTCTATGCCAACGAGCCTACATTTTCACTTGTAGTCGTCACACACTTCTGCTCGGCTGGTTTGGAAGTTTTCGAGCGACTAGCATCTGATGGATGTGCGTTCTCTACGCCCCTTCGGCCTGTGCTTGTCCGGCTCTTGTGTCGGGCAACACTTCTGACAGGGGCCGACGTTGTGGGCCTTATCGAGCAGCGGCCCATTACGTTCGAGTTCGTTGCTGGTATTCTGTACCCGATGGCATTGGATTTACCGTCGGCTGCGGAAATTGCGAGTGACACCCGTTGGATGGAGGCCTGGCGCCGGGCAGCGATCAGACGAACATGGATCTGTCTCCTTCAGCTGGCCATGCAAGCCTGCCAGAGACAAGGGCCCGCAAGCGACAGGTCTGACAGGTCTTCTCAACCTGAGCGTAGCCGATCACAGGAAAAGAGAAGAAGTATCCTTAAGAATTCTCCTGCCGCAATCCTTTCTATGGCGCTTCAGACTCTCAAAATAATCGTGTTGAAGGCGGAAGATGAGCTATCCATATCTCTTCCGAGCATATGGGTACAGATGGGATCGCTTCTGAAAAACGTCCTCTCCTCTGGGGACGCGAGATTCGCGGCACCAGCGCAAGGCGCTTCGGCACCATCATCTCCCCGGGAATCTTTCGTGGCCCTGAACCCGCGGACATCGGAGGATTCTGACCTGTTGAACCCTTCATCGCCCCGTGTCGACCCATTTCGCGTTCACTCCCCCCTGCGTCCAGCCTTTCCCCGGCCCTCTCTCCTCGACTACCTACTCTGGTCAATATTGGAATTTGTTTGCCGTCATAGATCGCCCCTCATTCTACAAATGCGGGTTTTTTTAAAAGAGAAAACAGCATCCCTTAATGAAGAGCTTCATGCTCGACAAGCTCTGCCAGCTCGGAGCAGGCCCCTTTCTCATACATCCGTATTCTCTAAAACGCGCCAGAGATCGGGGCACTCGTCGCGGGTGCCATCTCCCGAGGCCTCACCCTTCCTTCGGCCGTATCACGGGGACGTCTTGCTGACACCGCCCAAGCCGGAACGCAAGCCTGGCTACACGAGAAGTCCGATCTCGCCCGGAAGCTCAGAGGTAGCGGAACCCAGAATTGTGCACCTAGGACCCGTACAAAACATCGAAATGTTCCGCCGGTCACCTTCGCCCGGGTTGGGAGAGAGTAAGGTCAAGTCGCGTAAGTGGCTAATGGCCAATTCGACGGCAATAAGATCGGCCAAACTCGTGCTGGCTACATACCACCGGGTCCGCGCTGTGCAGCGTATCATGGGATACACCGAATTACTACCACTGCCTGATGACGTAGAAGGGGACACGGGCAATGTGAGGGTTTGGTCAAGGGGAACGACATTACATAAAATCAAGGGTGAAACCGGGGATCTGATGGAGGAATTCTGGTTCGAGGATGAGGGGTAATGTCATTTCGGCCGTCATACAACGATTGGACAATTGTTGTATTTGTTCAGCCGCGATATTGTATAGCTACCATTTTCGTGCTACATCCAGATAGTAAAGGTCATCCTATAGCGAAGATATGTTCAAACCATTAACTCCTGTAAACAATTGGACCTCAGCTATGATACAAATAGCTAGTCAGGCGGCGTGACGATTCCAACCAGTTACCGATGTTCAGTGAGAGTTTGAGGGTCGGAGGACAGGGTGGCATCCCCATCAGAGTCTCGCATTTGATCAGCGTGTATGGATTGCCGAAAAAAAAGGTGAGGCCCCCCTTGGGTATGTATGGGATGTTGGGCATACGGTGTATGAGTTGTGGAACCGTTTGCATCATCATCATTATCGTCATCATCGAAGTGACTGGGGAGGTTTGACAGGGGGCTCATAGTCCCGATAAGTCCGGCGTTGTCTGACATATTCTGGACAAAAGTCTATACGAGAGATCCGAGGCGACAAAGACACAATTGATTAGGGGCAGGCAAGAGACACAGGCAGGCGCGCGGCTGGTTCAGAAGGCGGTTCGACAAGACAATAGAGGTGACGTCAGCAGCCACGACAGGAGGACAACGGGTCTTCACACAGGACCCACAGGACCCATAACCCATTACAAACAGCGTCACGACGTGCGCAGATAGTCCCGGAGTCCATTTAGGGTGAAGTAGTATCTAGTATAGTTTGGCTAGAAAATCCCGATGAGGGCCAGGGACCATGCACTCAGAAGCCACCAAGGATAATTGAAAGAAAGTCCCGGAACTGGAGCCCCGTTGGGAACGATAGATTGGTTGGAGAAAACAACACTCGGTGTCAGAGCGGAGGAGTTGGTACCATAAACGTAGGAAGTGATGTTCGGGCCGGGCGGCGTAGGATCGGTGCATTGTACGTCGACAGACTTCACGAGCGCATAGAAGTGACCTAGATGAAGTTTAAGAAGTTAGACGGCTACCATACTACAATAGGTTCACCTGCAGACTGATAGTCGGGATCCTGCCAGTTAATCATGCCACCAGCCCATTCGATCGTGCCTGGAGCAGACGTGTTGATGCCCGCTGGCCATAGACTGCCAAGGGCCATGTTGAATGACATACAAGTGGCAACGTATGGAAGCCTACCTGATTTGAATGGATGACGGTGTCGATGGGTAATGAGCAACGCCGTTCGAATCAACGGTGTCCGCTCTATTGACGGTGCGGACAACCTTATTATCGATGAGAAAAGTTAAGTTCTCGGGCCGCCAATCGATCTAATCAAATGATCAGTGCGTCTTCAGAATACTGAGAGCCTAATCTACGCACGGCAAAGGCATGGTAATTGGAGTAGGTATCGGAGATACCATTCTCAACTTCGCCTTGAGTCTTATTGGCTGTCCGTACGTGAGTCTCCGACAGATACCGTTGTTGGCAATGGACGGAAAACTTACGAATGTTACCCTGCCAAAAAAAGTTCGTCTGGCCCGTAGTCGTGTTGGCGCCAGGAAATTCCCAGTCGATCTCGTCCTTGATGCCGCTCATAGCGATGAAAGCCGTGACCACACCGTTCCAACGACCTGTCTTCACTAATAAAAACACGGGTGATTACTGAGTTTTGAAGAGCGAAGATTCTGAAGAAGGACAAGCGCACTCGTTGCAGTAATTTTCCCGTAGTGCACGTAACGCGTGGATGATATGCGCGTTCCACCATTGTTCTGTGTGAGGACAAGGGCAAGCTCGCCACCACTTGAGTTGGTGTTGAAGATAGTCCCTTGATTCAGGACCCAATCTGCATAGCGGTTCAAGGAAGCGGAAACGGACAAGAGACGGGCCTCACCGTAGGCAGTGGCGTTGCCATTAAACAAACTCGCGTTGGAACAGATACGGGAGTTAGCAAAGGAATACTGGGAAGATCAGTCGCCAAAAAACAAATAGATATATCTCATGAGCACTGACTGTAGCAGACTGGCAGACTGGGTTGGGTCTACATGAGACCAAGGAGTAAGAAGCAAGTGGATTGCAACCTCCAAGGCAATACTAAGATCGTGAGGCAAGTGCTTAGTCTACTATTTTGAGCACATTTGGGACGAGAGCATTACAGAGCCGTCGCCACAAAAGCCAAAGGAACCTGCTCATCGTTGATGCCATGATGTCAAGAGTACCTGAAATTTTGGAAGCTTACTACAGCAAGGCGCCGACGCGGGGCAAGGACTGGCATTGTTACTGGATGGGTCGTGAGCCGGCCGAGCGCCAAGCACTTGGGAATTGGCAATTCGGAGGTAGTACTTGCCATATCTGTCCACTCTGGGCGCTAACAACTGCGAGATAGATAGCAACAAGTGATGCAATCAAAGAAGGAAAGCGGCTCATCCTTGGGGACTCGAAGATGAGAAAAAAGCCGTGTACGAGGTTGGTTGAAGAGGGCATATACTGTTGAAATTGCAACCGCGTGGCATTCATGTCACATCATGGCCCACTGGTACAACTTAACCCTGAAGCGGGTACTGAGGCCGGCTGCTGGACCAACTTAGAATTCAACCCCTGCGTCCTCACGCTAAGTGCGCGTTTCATCCTGGCTCGATTTCTTTTCACTCGGACTTCGTTCCTACTCACAGCACGGTACTAGTACCCATTTCCTGTTGCCTACATTAGAGTCAGTAGCCGTTCCGAATCGTTCTTTTTCAGCACCAAACTATATCGACTATCCATTTAGCCATTTCCCACCTCCTACAGGTTAGGTATAAATCTATTCTGGAAAGACCAAGTCGTTTCCCACTTCTTACATATACAAGGAGAACGGAATTTGGTGCCAACAATCCAAAAGGGCGGTCAGAGATGAGCACAAATACACATCAACAACGCGTCAATTCAATAAGCCGCGCGTGACGCGCCAACGCGCCAACTCTTGCTGCGCGACTATCCACAAGGATCGGAACCCAAGATACCCAACCAGCCAGGTATTATGCCTTCCGCGAAATCAAAACCACCCGAGCAGAGGGACCAGAAAAAACAAAAGAGTCTGCTGGGATGGCTCTCTAAACCTGCAGCTGCTAAGGTTGCTGAGTCAAGCTCCGAACAGCCTCGTGTATCCGTAAATGCCTCAATCACTGTCACTTCCTCCAGCACCGGTAGGAGTGAATCAATCTTCGAGACACCCTCCACAAAAAAACGGACCACACTCGGAGCTTCTTCTCCTGCAGTTGGGAGTGCTACCTTTACCAGATCGTCGGACGACGGAAGGAGTGTCAATGACACCCCACCAACCAGCGATCCCATTGACGTGGACATGTTCTCTGATGAGGATCTGCCTAGATCTGTGTGTGATAGTCGTATATGCGTATTGGCTCTCACGGTGAGTATGATTGTGTCACAGGTTCGCACAAAGCGGAAGATGGCTATCGAAGATTCAGAGGAAGAGGGGGGAGGCAATAATGGTCCCGCTGCGCGTAAGAAGGTTTCATCTGCGTATAGGCCTTCTCAAGAACCTGGTAAGGACAATGGCAGCTACTCCACATCGCAGAGCTCCCGAATAGTTGACACATTGGTCCTAGGGCGTGCGAAGAAAGTCCGCGTAACCCTTTCAGAAGATGATGCGTTCATAGAAAGCGATGATCAAGATGGCTCCGTGTCCGCCTTTTCTCAAACCTTGAGCAAATTCAAGAAGTCGCCAAAGAAAAAAGGTCAGATTGATAATCATGGCGCCCGCATATATTTTCTGAGAATTTGGTGAATCATTAGCCCGGCTGACGAAGCTCTCAGGTGACGATGACGACGACTTCATTGTCCCTGATGACAGTGAAGATGACCTTGCGTCACGGTCTTCTCGTACTTCTAAGCGTTCATCCCGCCAGTCCTTGTTGAGCGACTATGAGGACGATGAACAAGTTGCCCAAACCACTAAAACTAAGAAATCCGCAGGGGCTGCTGCCAGGCCGTCCCTCAAGAAGTCTCACGCGGCTAGTGGCTCAGCGAGTGCTTCTAGCAACAACTTCCTCACGGCAGCAGAGCAAAGGGCCCAAGCAACGAAGGACGAGAAGAAATCTCAAGAAGACCCGTTTTCCTTCTTGTTAGATGTCAGAGATGTAGGGGTGCATTCCAACTATTCTCTAGACTCCCAGTAATACGCGTGATTGCTCCTACAGAAAGATGGTGTCCGACCAGGTGAACCCAGCTATGACCCTCGGACATTGTATATTCCCAAGAGGGCTTGGAATGACTTTAGCCCTTTCGAGAAACAAGTACGTCACGAGTCCGTTTAGACGATTGTACATGATTGAGCTCTCGTCTACAGTTCTGGGAGATCAAGCAGAATCATTTCGATACGGTTGCGTAGTCTGTACTCTTCTCCTGGATCCTTAAACTGACTCGATGTGTTAGGTATTGTTTTTTCAGAAAGGGTAAGCTGTTGTTATGTCGCCATCATAACTCCGAAAGTGAACAGAATCTCCCCTCATAGCAAATTCCTTGAAGTATGCTTGTCGTTTATTCTGGCTTTTCTGTGCTCCGTCATTCATGCATTGTATATTCAGCTATACGAAGAAGATGCCCGGATAGGGCATCGTGAGTTTGACCTCAAACTCACACAACGTGTAAAGATGTCCATGGTGAGCCTCTTCCGGCATGGCCTCTAGAATATCTGATCAACCCGTGTCAGGTTGGTGTACCAGAGATGGCTTTCAACTTCTGGGCAGCGTTAGTGTAGTCTGCCTGGCGTATGTAAGAGCGCGACTAATGTTTGTTTGCAGAAAATTTCTGGCAAAGGGTACCCATACACGAGTATTCTTGGACATGTGCAGTGGTAGAGGCTGACGACAATTGTATTGGCACTAGGTTATAAAGTTGGTCGCGTCGACCAATCCGAAACTGCGCTTGGTGCAGAGATGCGTGTTGCAGCAAACAAGTCCAGAGGCAAGAGTGGTGATGACAAGCGAAAAGAGAAGATTGTGCGCAGGTATGTGGTTTATCCTTGTTAAGGTATCTCTTACCTGACGGGATGTGTAGAGAGCTGAATAAAGTCTATACCAATGGCACACTTGTTGACGATGAGCTGCTTACCGACGACCAAGCCGGTCATTGTCTCACCATCCGCGAGGATGAGGAAGGTGGAGAGCACGGTAGCTTTGGAATATGCATCCTAGACAGTGCAACCAGCGAGTTCAACTTGAGTGCTTTCGATGATGACGTATGTCGTACAAAGCTCGAAACGCTTATCCGACAGCTACGACCGAAAGAAATCGTGTTTACCAAGGTGCAGTGAATAACCATCTATCGTCTTCCTAACCCAATGCTCTTCATCGCCATAGGGTAACTTGTCAGTGGCGACAACGCGCCTGCTGAAGGTTATTCTTCCGGGAACCTGCCTCTGGACTAGTCTTCGTGACGTGGAGGGTTTCGGCTACGACCAGACGTTAAGCGAACTGAAAACATTGTATACCTTCGGTGGCGAAGACGCCATGGACGACGACGACTACGGTGGGGTCCCCACAGCTATTCGAGATATGTTTGGTTACAGGAACGCGATCGAAGCCCTCGGTTCCATGATGTGGTACGCTGTACTTAACTACCAGTCTGAATGCAGTTAGATTGACTGAGGTTCCCAGGTACCTTCGCCAGCTGAACATCGACAAAGACATTCTGACAATGAAAAACTTCAATGTATATGACCCAATGAAAAAGGGACAAGGCCTTGTCCTTGACGGACAGAGTCTAGCTCATGTTGAGGTTCTCCTTAATAGCGAAGGAACCGAGGAGGGTTCCTTGCTCCAACTCTTGAGTCGTTGTGTAACGCCGTTTGGTCTGTTCTCCTGGCCAACCCGTCCCCACAACTCCCTAATCCCTTGCTTCAGGAAAGCGGTTGTTCCGCATCTGGTTGTGTATGCCTTTGCGCAAAGTCTCTGATATCAATGCCAGGTAAGTTCCGTTTTGTCCGATATTATTCATTGAACCGACAATTACTCTCAGACTTGATGCAGTGGAGGATCTCATGAATCATCCAACCTTTGAGGGCGAATTTATGGAGGTCGCCAAAGGTCTTCCAGACCTGGAGCGTATTGTTTCTCGCATTCACGCTAAGAACTGCAAAGTCAAGGATTTCCTGAAAGTCCTTAAGGTGATGATATCCGTGCTCATTATTTCCTCTACTTAACTTTCTTCAACAGTCCTTTAGGGCGTTGAGTAACGGCCTATCTAAATTGGCAGATGCTTCTGAGACTTTTGAATCGAAGACTATTCTCGGGCTCCTACGTTCGGCTCCGGACCTGCTCCCACATATCAAGAACGTTGAGTCGAGGTTTGAGAAGCCGGAGAAATGTAAGTCGGCTGCAGTTAGAATTAGATCACGTGCGACGACAATTTGCTAGACAACGATGACCTCTTACCTGTGGAGGGTAAAGACGAAGCATATGATGACATCGCAAAAGAGATCCGCGAACTTGAGAAAGAACTCGACAAGTCGCTCAAGAAGTTGGAGAAACAGGTTGGGTAAATATCGTCCCCTTTGCTCTCCTCTTTGCTGCCCACTAAAGCGCGGAAATCACAGGTGCCCTCTACAGTATTGGCACAGCGCGCAAGGAAACAAGGCGAGTTATCATCATACGCTACCCCTACGATAGCTGAGCCGTCGGCCCAGGATATCTATCTAGTCCAAGTCAGTTCCAATCACCGAGATATTCCGAACAACTGGATCAAGAGTGGTGGTACTAAGGTTAGTCTGAAGCTATCCATTCCATCGTTCCCAGCAGACTTTATATGTTTAGGCTTTCTCCCGCTGGGCCGTCCCCTCCCTGGGAGGGACAATTCGACAACTCAAAGAAGCCCGTGAGCGACGCAGTGCGAGCATTAAAGACTTTAAATTTCGCCTGTTTGCCGAGTTCGACAAGGATCGCGGTGTTTGGTTGCGCGCAATCCGCGCCATGGCAGAGCTCGATTGTCTTTTCAGTCTTGCCAAGTCATCTCATGCTCTTGGAGAACCGGCTTGCCGTCCACAGTTAGTCGAAGGCGATGCAGCGTGGATTGACTTCGAAGAACTGCGCCATCCTGCAATGGCCTTAAGAACGAAGAGCGATTTTATTCCAAATGACGTGAAGTTAGGCGGAAAAGTGGGAAGGATTGCGCTTTTGACCGGTTCGTAAGAACTTCCGCACATCTTGAACCAAATTAACTTATCTCCTGCCAGGACCGAATATGGGGTACGTATATTGACTTGCGTGGTATTACATCATCTGATAGCAGGATACTGCAGAGGAAAATCTACCGTGAGCATAAAATATGTTCGACCTGACCTCCTGCTCATCCCCTATAGGTGATGCGTATGACCGCAGCAGGGGTTGTGAGTCTCGTGCGGTGACTATGACGACGATACACACTGATGTACTACGCTTTACAAGATCATGGCACAACTGGGCATGTTTGTTCCCGCTCGTAGTGCCCGGTATGTATTCCGTTACGATCGAGGAGCCGACCCACCTGACTTTTGTTTTAGGCTGTGTCCAGTGGACGCTATCCTCACCCGCATGGGTGCTTATGACAACATGTTCTCCAACGCGAGTACGTTTAAAGTCGAGCTCGATGAATGGTACAGTGCCTATTTTTCTAGTCAGGCCAATCACACTGATACACTACAGCTGCAAGATTATGCGGGATGCAACGCCGAAATCGTTCGTGATCCTTGACGGTGTGTTGGAATAACATCTCGTCGCGGTACGTCATTAAAGAATGTTGTTTTGACAGAGCTCGGTAGGGGTACTTCTACATATGTGAGTCTTGTCCTTCGACTAGTCGACCCTTGATGATAATGTCGTTTCCCAGGACGGGATGGCAATTGCTGGGGTAAGACATGATCCAACCCCCCTGCTCCGTGTCATCCTCACAGTACCGTCACAATACAGGCTGTCCTGCATCAATTGGCTACGCATACACTAGCTCTGGCTTTTTTCGCCACGCACTATGGATCCCTGACAGACGACTACGACTACCATCCTAATATCCGGAACATGCATATGAAGACGCTAGTCGACGACGAGAAGCGAGAGGTAAGCATGCCCGCGGTTCCCTGATGCAGATCGCTCTTAACGGTTCCTAGCTCGTATTCCTGTACAAGCTCATTGACGGCATTGCGACATCCTCTTTCGGAACACACGTAGCGAATCTGGCTGGTGTACCGATGGATGTCGTTGAACGTGCGGAAATTATCTCTAAAGACTTTGCGAGCAAGTTTAAAGAGAAGATTGAGGGCAAACGGAAGAACTCCGCCTCCGCCAGGTTGCCAATCGATGCACAGGCTGATTTTGCGTATTTATACAAGCTTGTAGTAGGGGAATGCGAGTTAGATGGGGACGTAGTGAGACGACGAGAGGTGTTGAAGGGATTAAAGGATTCTATCAGACGACGGCTAGAGTAGGGTGGTAGTGTTTACATAATCATAATTTGTGGATTTTGTTGTGATCCTGATCCTGATCGTTGGTTCTCTCTCTGTCTTTAACCTTCATCTTTCCTTCCTTCTATTCTCATCCATTCATCTTCCCATCTTCTCTGTCAATCCAATATTTCCTATCCATGGCCTCCCAATACAGCCCTCCACCGGATAATCCTTACGAATCTATCGAACCACAACCTCACCCCTACTTGCACGAACCTCGTCTTTACATCTCCAGTCTTCCCCATTATGTAACCGATGAGAACTTAGCCGTTGCATTCAGTTCCTGCGCGCCTTTTCGCCCCCGCATTACACGCGATGACTCTACGAAACCGCTCTCAGGTATCATTGAATTCAAGGTTCTAGACAAAGGTGCGCATCCCCAGCCTCCGTCAGATCGCCGCTTCCCCGATGTTGGCACTGACCGACACGCGTCTTAACGCGTGTTTTTCAGCCGAAAGGGCGCTTGCCACCCTCCATGGGCGCCAGATCCCAGAGCTGTCACCGCCCGTCATCCTCGTGCTCTCGCCTTATCCCCCTACTACTCCCCCGACTCCTCTTCCGCCCCCGAGCGCGTCTCCACGCCTTGTAAAGCATCTTCCGCTAAGTTACACCGACTCACAGCTCTACGATCTCTTCCGTCCTTTCGGCGCGCTCGCTTCAGCGCATAACCAAGCTGGTTTCGGTAAAGACACGGGTGTAGTTGAATTTTGGAGAGAGGAAGATGCCCGTCGTGCGGAAGAGGCTTTGCACTGCTCCGAAATCGAAGGAAGGAACATCGCCGTCCAATTGTATCAGCATCGCAGAGCGAGCGGTGTCATATCAGAGTTCAGCCCTAGCGCTCCTCCATTCGTTCCATCCGGTTCGGCTTATCCTACCCCGTACCCAACACAAGTGAGTTTCCTAGAGATGATTCCGTGACTTCTTTCTCATTCCCTATCAGTATTCTCCTCCAAGGGCGAGCCCATATCACGCTCGCTCCCCCCTCCCATTTATTCACGGCCCGGGCCAGCAGGTTCAACTTGCTCCCCTCCATGGCCCAGGCTCCACCAGCCACAGTGGTCTGATTGATCCCTGTAACTTGTTCTGCAAAGTACGCATTCCGTAGCATTCTTCTAGATTATTACTCAGGTTTCCCTTTAGAACCTCGATCCTGACATTGATTCAAATGGGCTTTTCACGCACTTTCGCAAGGTGAGTTCCGATGTACTACTGTCGTTATATGGTACTTAGCTCGTGCAGTATGGTCAAATCGTCAGGTATGTCGGGATAGTGTACGAAATTGCCCTCGTCACTCATTCCTGTCAAGTGCTCGTGTTATGCGCAACGAAAGTGGCGAGAGCCGTGGCTTCGGCTTTGTATCGTTTCAAACACCAGACCAAGGTCCGGTAGGCCCTACTTTCGCCAGAATATCTGTTCTGAATCTATTTGACCTAGCCACCGCCGCAATGCATGGCATGAACGGCGCTGTCCTAGGCTCCAAGCAGCTGGTCGTCCGCTTGCACGAGCCGAAGCAATTGCGTCAGGAGAAGCTCGCCGCACGGTTCGCCGGCCACAATGGCCACCCTCGCAGCGCCAGCGGTGCCACAAGCCCCACCGCTAGTGAATGCGGAGAAGCAACAACCTACGTCGGATGGTCAAGCCCAGGCGCCAGGTCCTCAATTCTAGGCTCCCCTGTTAGTCACAGCGAACGGTTGGAACGACCCCGGAGAGGATCTGGCAGCTATTATAACGTAGGTACCGACCTCTTATCCCTCCACCATATTCTAACTCTGGTCACAGGCGGCCCTCGCCGGGACGCTGAACCTACCCATGCGTTATGACGAATTATCTGCGCTTTCTCCGGTAGTCCGCAAGGAAGTTCTCACAGGCGAGCTCAGCCGGCGCCTCAAGTCTATGCCTACTCTACCTGCTATAGAAATCGACGCGATCGTCGAGTCACTTGTTGGGCTGTCCCTCAGCGATGTCGTATCCGCTATCCAAGACCCTGCCAGGCTTGACGAACAGATCCAGCGTGCTCGTAATGCCTTCACCTCTTCCGCTGTGACACCCCCAACGAAGACCCCGTCTCCCGCAAACTCACAGGACTCACGTTTGCTTGACCCGAACGCCTTGAATGCGACTGCCTCCGCACCTGAACATCCCTCGACCCCCATTTCTGTTGCTTCGACACCACCACGCACCTCATCACCCTCAGGATCAGTTGCGCCTGCTACCGCCTCGGAGCGTGAGCGGGTTTTGGCCGCAGTGACTCGCTTGGAACCCGCGCGTGCTGTCGAACTGACTGAATTACTGATGAGTCTCCCGAAGCGTGAGCGCGCAATGTGCCTGTTCAATGTCGAGGTGTTGCGTGCCAAACTGGTCGACGCGAAGGCAGTTTTAGATAGCGACGACGGGGCCGATGAGTCCGTTGCTGGCCCTGCTCCCCAAGCCATTTCGGAGCCCGTCACACCACAGAGCAAACGCGCCATTCCACCGTCGCAGGAAAGCACCCCACGAACCCCAGATCTTTCGTCTCGCGGTGCATCTGCAGCTACTTCACCCACACCTGCGACCCCCAGCACGACACATACCGTCGCATCGCTTGCTCGGTTGCCCGCAGCAGAGATAATCAGGGTCGCAACTTCACCGTCGACGACAGGCTTGCCACTGCCAAAAGCTGATCCATTAGTCATGGAGGCCACAGACAAATTTATTGATTCGTTATCAGACAAGCCTATTCAAACACAGAAGCAATTACTCGGTGACAAGCTGTAAGTCCTCTCGTCTCAATCTTTGCGGTATGCATCTAACACGCCGATCAGTTTCCGGGTGATCAAGGCATTTGGCCTGAAGCAGGCTCCGAAGCTCACTATTGCGCTTTTGGACGGTGACGATCTTCGCGCCCTCGCGCACTTGATGAACAGCTATCCCTCGGTGTTGAAGGAAAAGGCTATACTTGTCCAAACATCCCTACAGAAGTAGTCTTGCACCCACGCCAGGGTCTTGTTGGTGTCCAGTCACGACTCGTCCGACTTCACGACCCAAGCCACGTCCTTTCGCCTCAAAACTCCTTTTCCGTACGGAACAAATTGTTTTCATTACCCACCGCTATCAGATCTTACGATGACATTAACCGAGGCGGCTGTGCTGATACCTCATTTCATATAATTCGGTTTGCGTCGCCTTCCCCTCTACTCCCCTAGTTTGGATTCACGTGCTGCATCTAGCGGAAAAGGTTGATTTGTCTCCTTTATAATGATTACCCTGCATATTCACTGCCGTCAGACTTGTGTTATCTGACTTTACGATACGCTCTGCTCTCCCCTTACTTACTGCCCTTCTGACCTGTACATTGTTTTGTGGCGCTTGTTCATCCAATCAATAAATACTTTTAAGTTTTAACTTCCCGTGATGCGGTCACATGACATTCACGTGATTACGTGAACGCGCGCGTTTGCGTTTGGATTTGGATCAACTCAAGGGCAAGCGAGACAAGTGCCACTCTAACCACCATGACGTCCCCAGAAACTGATGATGTTTTTCAAGGTGACCAGCCCACCATTGTTGATGGAGACCTCATAGAAGCAGCTAAAGAGAACATTCAACCCCTCGCCACTGGTCGCAGAGCGACTGCACTTTCTGCAGTCCTCTCCACTCCCCATGCACAGCGCGAGTCTAAGCTCTCCGCTGTGCGGAACCGCCTACGGATCAATCTCGAAATTGCTCTTGAGGATGAAGATGACGATCCGTTGGAAGCATACTGTCAACTCGTCTACTGGACTCTCGAAAACTATCCCCAAGGACACAGTGCGGAATCAGGGCTGCTTGAGCTTCTTGAAGAGGCCACACGTGTTTTGAAAGATCACAGAGGTGGTATTTGGAGGACCGATCTGCGATACCTCAAACTGTGGGTACTGTACGCCAATTACGTGGAGAAGCCGACCGTCATCTACCGATACCTTTTGGCCAACGAGATCGGAACGACCTTCGCGTTATTATATGAAGAGTTTGCCACCGTACTCGAGCGCAATGGGAGGTACGAGCTTTTCTCGTTTCAGTACCGACCACAGGCGCTGAATGCCACACAGGCGCGTGGACGCCGACGAAACGTATCTCCTTGGTATAAACCGCCAGGCATCCCCGGTAGAGCGTTTACGATCAAAGTATCGGGAATTTCAGAAGCGCATGATGATCCCCACACCTCTGGAAGTCACTCCCCTACCCGAACAGTCGCAGCCGACAGTGGCAACAGCAACGCGCCGCAAAGTCTTGGGCGAGTCGATTTCCACGTCAAGATCATCGACACGATCGGCGCACTCGACGTCTACTACAGCATCTTCTATTCCCCAAGGGGATGTCTTTGGCACCACGTCGGGCCCGTCTCTGCGACCCAAGCCGAACGCGCGGATGCAGATCTTCGTAGATCCCGACGGAACTTCTGGGGAAGAAGCGCAGGCAGCCGGGGAGGCAGCGGCAACGCCGTGGAATGAGCTAGGTACGCGGAAAGAGCGCATAAAGGAGAACGTGCCGAAAGTGTCAAAGCCAAATGGAACGACCCTGCGCCAGCCGGGGCGACAACAACGCGTCGCATCCGCACCGGTGGCGTCAACCTCTCGAATTCCTGTCTTCAGGGATCCGACACCGGGTGAAGGGGGTATGATGCCTCCGCCGCTGGCGCCTCCTGGTACCAAAGCGGGGAGTAAAGAAAGAGAGACCGTGCCAGAGACTCCAGCGCGTTCTTCTATCGTACCGTTCAAGGACGAGGTGAAAGAGACGCCTGCTACGCCGCGATTCGTGCCATTTAAAGATGATTTTGTAAGTGTTTGCACGCTACGGCGAGGTGAACTGCGTTCTCAAGGAGTGTCTCAGCCAAGTACGCCATCTACGTCATCAGGCATTGGCGCACAAGTTCCAGAGAGTGTCATGAGAGTGAAGACAATAGGGATGAGGGGACAATTAGCATCTTCAGAAGCGGAAGCTCTGAGGAAGGATCCCTTCAAGAATTATCCGGACAAGCCAGTGGAAACGGAGTAAGCTGGGTAAAAGGGGACGGCGACAACTGAAGATAGAGGTTCTGGCCTCTTTGTGGTTGATTACTATTGTATTAATGATATCGATCGTGACTTGTCCGCTAATTACGACCTTGAATCATGTCTTTCACAAGGGTTGCCTTATACCCTGCAAATCCCACGACTACGAGGGGGGCGTCCACTAGACTCAGCGCTAGTAAAGGGAGGATTGTATATACCAACGGCAAGACCGTGTTTGTGAGCATCCATCTCTCCGTCTGGTAATATGCAGAATCTGAGCTCTCCAACGCCCAGATACGTGACATCGATGTTAGCACCTCCCCCCCATGCATGCTTCAACGTGTTCTGATTGTTAGGGTGATATGACTCGAAGAACCCCGCTCTTGGTGTATCATACAGTGGCCACGTTCAAAACACGACCGTTGCACGCGTATCCCCAACAGGATACTACTGTGCCTCGGCTGACACGTCTGGCACCGGTACGCTTGTTTTACTTCTTCCATCTCACGACCACCTTGGACCTGACTTATGGGCTAGTTCGCGTTTGGGATACCGTAGGCGAAGATCAAACACTCAAAGGAGAGTTTAAAGTTATCTCTGGGAAAATGTGCGACTCTTCATCTCTCTGCGAACACAACGCACTCACGTCCCCTCCCTTTCTCAGCAACGACCTCGAATGGGACGGCGAAAGTAAACGCATCATCGCCGTCGGCGATGGGAAAGACAAGTGTGTGAACTCACTTGGGGGGGTAAAACACGGCGGCTTGTTGACCTGGTCTTTTGGGAAACAAGATTTGGTCATGCGTTTATGTTCGATTCTGGTTCTTCGACTGGAGAGATCATCGGACACTCCAAGGTACTGTATCTGGCCCCTGCTTGCTTGATCGGGTGACATTGAGGACGATTATTACGTCCCACAGGTCATTAACGCCGTCGCGATCCGACATCAACGGCCATTCCGCGCTGCGACAGCTGGCGACGATAATCTAATCGTCTTCCACCAAGGTAATGCTGTCTCCCTGTACGTCTTAGGGCCAGCTTCTCAATTCAGTTCTAGGGGCTCCCTATAAGTACGATAAGGCAAGTTCCACTCCGTCATCTCGTCATGTGCCGTAGCTGAGCACGCCTTCCGAATAGACGATCAAGTCCCACACCAAGTTCGTGCAGGACATACGATACGCACCAAATGGGGATCACTTTGCGAGCGTCGGATCGGATGGGAAGATTTTTCTCTATGACGGCAAAGCGGGCGTAACAATCGGCGATTTTTCTGAGGACCATACCGGCACCGTCGTAAGTCAGGCACGGCTTCCCTCCTCATGATTTAAGTCCAATCGCGTGCTTCACTACCATAGTACGCCCTAAGCTGGAGCCCGGACGGCAAGGCTATCTCGACTTGCTCCGCAGATACAACCGTCAAGCTTTGTAAGCCTGGTACGCTAACGCATGCTCCGTCAATACTGACATTGTTGGACCCAGGGGACGTAGAAACTCGTAAGGCAACTACAACGTATACCCTCGGAACGGGACTTCAGCACCAGCAAGTTGGAAATGTCTGGAGTTCGCCGGATATTATTGTATCTCTATCGTTCTCGGGGGGCCTGAACGTCTTCGATAGACGTAGTGGCGAGAAGCCCGTCAAGGTCTTGTACGTACGTGACAAGGTTCACCAAAAGTTGAATAATGTCGTCCTACGTCTCGGTGTTTGTAGGGTCCTCAGAAAACAGTCACTTCCGCCATTCCGACATCGATTGCGTCTGGGACGTTCCTCATAGGGTCGGCTGACGGCCGCGTGCTTTCCTACGATTCCACAGGACATGCGACGCCGCTCGGCGGCCAGGGACACACAAACCTCGTATCCGGACTCACGTCAACGCCGGATGGCAGGGTCTTTTCTGCTGGATATGATGATCAAGTCCGAGAAGTGGAAGGAGGTAACTTCACGTACATCTCACCTTCTTGACGTCCTGATGGGATGCGCTGAAAAATCGGTCCCAAGGCCATCCGTCTTTTCCACGGGTTCACAGCCGAAATCTCTGGCGGCTACGAGCGATAACACTATTTTCGTTGTGGGAGTCGACGCAGTGGAGGCGGTACGGAATAATCAGAAGGTTGCCGACCTTCGGCCAGGGGCCAGCCCTACCGCCATCGCTGCTACAGGTTCCGTGGTTGCCATTGGCTTTGGGGTGTGTAGCAAGTGGTCCGTTCATGCCGGGGGGTTTGCTCACCGGCCGCCGTCTTTGCTCTCAAAACTCTCAGGATCAGAAAATTCGGCTGTACAACTGGGACGGGAAGGCATTCCAGGAAGCGGGCCTTCTCGAAGCCAACCAGGGCCTCGTGAGCGCGTTGGCGTTCTCGCCTGATGGCTCGAAGCTCGCTGCGGGCGACGTGAGCACATCGACGCTGCTTCCCTCCCCCTCTGCGGAACGTCCGCGTTTTTGCCGTGTGGACTGACGCATTTTTTTTATTGTTCTTTTCTCGCAGTCGAGTGGGAAAGTCGTCCTGTACGACGTCCCGAAGCGCGAACTGATCACCTCTCGCTGGTCCTTCCACTCTGCACGCGTGAACACGCTGAGCTGGACCCCAGACTCGCTCCACTGCGCCTCTGGCGCGTTGGACACGCACGTATACGTGTGGAGCGTCAAGAAGCCCATGAAGAACGTAGCGATCAAGAACGCTGTCCCTGGGGGCGTCAATGCCGTTCTCTGGGTGTCCCACGGAAACTCGGAGGGCAAGTTGGCGGGAGCCGGTGCGGACGCAGCTATCAAGGTGTGGCAGGTGAAATTCCACGCGTAAGAGGCGCGAGACCACATGGGAGTGCCCGCGCGGCTGTGTATTCTGGTCTGTACTTGCATATAGGGGGGGGGGGGGTACGAGGTCGGAAGAAATATGAATTCAGGGTTGAAGTGATGAGTGATCCATATGTTTGTATGATCAAGACCCGACCATGAGCTGCGCGCCGCACCTCGAAGAGTGCCCAGCGCCCTCGAACCTGCTGGCGGTAGCGCCATGAGGATTTAAGGTGTAAACTTGTTACCATACGAGTCGTTGTGAGGTCTGATCTGATGCGCACAAAAACATGGGGTCCTCTCATGGCCCATGGGGCACACACCTACCTCATTTTCCGGCGCCAAGTTAGTAACAAACTTGTTTTCGTACACAGAACCGCAATAGATAAGGGCTCTACTATGCCTTGTTCGTCTGGATGCATGCTATCAGCAATCGGTGATCGATCAAGGACAACAGAACTAGTCACTAACGAAACGTTGTAATGTTCTGCACGCATGAGCACCCTTGATCTTACTGCGTGACAGGCTTCCATTTGAGTGAAGTGGAAGTCTGTCAATCTACTGTAGATTGAGAGTTTTTTTTTTTTTTCCCTTTACCCCCTTGAGGGTCTCAAGTGTACATACCCAGAACTTTAAATATGAGATTGCTATCAGTTACATTGCATCATTTTCTCTCCTATGCCCGAGGAAAGAAGTAAAAAGGAAATGAAAACAAGAGAAATCCCTATCCCTGTAGTAGCTGCAGAAAGTAATGAGTGATAGATACAACGTCCTTCGATGCTACTGAGAACAAGATATACAAAGTTACACGAATTTCTTTGGCAAGACGCTGCTACATTGAGGAGAATGCTTCTGTGGTTGTTTCCTGCTGCGGATCATCAACCAAATCACAACACCAAAGGTGTGAATAAAAGGACAAACCTGGAACGTGTGTCGCTAGGTACGGTGCCAGCTGACGAGGAGGAACTTCCGAACGGCACATTGAGTTGGTCACCTGGACGGCGCACGTCTTCTGTCCGACTTGTTCGAAAATCGTCATCGTCCACATCGCTGTTACTCTGCACATCCCCGGTGCACATGAGATCCTGCGGGTTCAAAGGCTGACCAATTGGATGATCCTCTGGATGCTCTTCTGGATTCTGGCCAACCCAGCGTATACGGAGAGCACGTTGAGAGTCCTTGTCAGTCGGCACCAAGGAAAAATCTCCGCCTGTAAGTGCGGCAGCATCAGCTGCCTGAGGGGATGGCAAATGAATCCCATGCGTCCGGATGTGCCGTTTTGCATTGGAGCGGACTGTGAAAGACTTGGCACAAGACGCAACAGGACATTTATAAGCTGATCACATTATGGACGGGGGTCAGCAGGATTGGAAAACCGCAAAACAACGTGACCTACGCTTATCGCCCGAGTGTGAATTCATATGTGTACGAAGGCCGCTCGGACGCGGAAAGGACTTTTGACAGAGCGTGCAGGTATGCATCTTAGATTTACCTTTGCGCTTTGGGAAGTTGGTCTCCTCATGAGGGGGTTTCTCGTCAGAGAGAGTTTGAGGTTTTGGTTTTGGGGGTGAAACAGACTGCAGTGAGAAGTGATAACTGTGCCCTTGATATTCCTGTTCCTCGCTAGGGATCATGAGGTCATGCAAGGAGAGCGGACAGGGGTCGTCTGAGGGATCGACAGACTGGAGAGTGTCCAGGCGAAAAGCGTGAACGGAGGGAAGAGAGGTGGGTGGAGGGGGAGGGGATTTACGATCAGGGCTTGACGGAGGTGAAGGGGAAGGGGAAGTGTGAGGAGAACAAGATGACGGAGGCGGAGGAGGCGGCTGCGGAGGGGGAGGGGGAGGAGGAAGAGGAGGAGGAGCAGAAGCAGGGGAAACTGAGTTTGGACTAGCCAAAGGGGGAGCCGAGGGGATGGCAGCCGAAAGGGTATACGATGGAGAGGGGTAGATCGGGCCAAAGGCACCGGCGGCTAGGGATCGAGACGAACGCTCATCTACGGTGCTGTTGGCGTCGGGTATATGCTGCGTGGATGACGACAGACCGAGGGTTGGCTGAGAAGAATAGCTAGTCCTCCGAGCAAGAGACTCATTGTCTGTATAGGGTAACATTGGGAGTAGCCTCGAGTTACAGGGACGATCGTCCTGCAAGGGCTGATATGTGATGTTATGAAACGAACGACGGATAGGATCCGAGGTTGGGGAAGAAGAAGGTTGCTGAAACCCGGAGGAGGTCAAACCGGGAAGGTAGGGTGAGGGGAAGTCAGGAGGCGAGTTTTGCCATAGATTATAGACATGAGAATGGGAATGAGATGAGGTGGTCGTTGTTGGCAACGAGTCAGAAACGCTCAAGCCAAGCAGGTCATTATTATGGTTGCGATGAAGATGACTTAACCCGACGGGAGTGCGAATACCTGTCAAGTGAAAATGATGGTCGAGCTGGGAGAACATGAAATCGAATCGAGAAGAGAAAATTGAAAGAAAATGCAAACAGAAAAGAAATCAAGAGGATCCTCGTCGACCAATTCAGCTGGGCGCGGGCGGTTGAATCCCAAGTGAGAAAGCCATTAGGTGTTTAAGTACGAGTAAAGGCGTGGTCACGGAGAGGCACATTGTTGGTATGTTCCCCCCTCCGGCACGTCCAAGGGGGGAACGGCTTCGAACTTGCTTGCTTGAGAGAGAGAATTATCTGGGCGCTGCTGTAATAAACAAAACGTAAACAATGCGGATCCCGATGGGAAGCCAACCTGAATAGGAATTACCTGCCGCGACATCGCCGCCGCAATCCTCCTCATGGTTGCCAACTCACTCACAGCACCAGCGACAAGCTCGGAAGATTTCAACTCGGTCTCTTGCCACCTAATCTTCCCCCTTTGACCTTAACCTGGTCTCGATTCTCTCTCCTGTCTTAATCCATCAACCCTCCCAATCAAATTAAAAAAAGCAACCACGTACCTAAACCCAGTCCATCCGGATCTCCTCGGGCCAGTTCTCGGTTGTTGGAGTGGTTCGCAACCCGTGTAGGTCGGGCAATAGCGATAGCAATAGCAATAGAACATAATCCACGCATAATGTAGGAAAGAAAATAACTTAAGTTACATTATAAGTCGTCTCCACGTGATTTATCGTAAACGTGGTGCTGCACTGCCACACATATCAGCGCTGACTCGGAGCTGCCTCAAGAATCTTGTCCAGATCCTTTGTGGAAGCATGTCAAAGCGTCCGTCTAGTAACAGTGAGCTAGCACTACCATCTCTTTCTTTTTTTCTTATATACTGTGCCTTACCCCTTTTCTTCAGAATCTCTTCCTAGTAATCATGACACAGGCCCAGGTCAGTGCCCGTAGCCGCTTACACAGCTTGTCGCTCTTTTAGCGCCTCTCTCATAAACGATTATCATTGGCTTCCCAGCATTTGCGAGTTTCTTCAGCGATGATATATCCAATGACATGTCCACATCCTATCCATCCATGTACGACCATATGCGGGAACAGGCTATCGCCTCCACGGCCGTTCCTCGCCGCAAGCTCAGGAAACTTCTTATCTTGGTATGTTCCTCATTCCCCCCCCCTTTACTCTTGTCTTATCAAGCGACCCTCGTCTGTCTAGAGTATGATCATGACCCTGAGCATGGCTCTCCTTTCCGTCCACTCCATACGCTTCCTCACCCAAATGGGATTAGTGGCTCAAAAGCAACACAATGATGAAGTCGCAAATAGCCTTCTTGCCCATCTCTCTACGCAACTCCTTGCTGCGGG
This sequence comes from Lactarius sp. MG50, assembly GCA_003314065.1. NCBI lineage: Eukaryota > Fungi > Basidiomycota > Agaricomycetes > Russulales > Russulaceae > Lactarius > Lactarius sp. MG50. Next base: position 24,785 of record QLOZ01013360.1, read on the forward strand.
CATCATCAATAGTACCTCCACCATGCCATTACCTCCACCTCCTAAAAATTGCAAGTATAACCCTCCACTGTGTCATCTCAGCCTTCCCTGGCTGTACGGGTCGGTTGTCAGCCTCACGTGTGCGCTAGGCACGCTGCAGACAATTTCCCGTGTAAGAAAGGATTCCCAGGACCATACACGTGAAATTCACGCTATCCGTCTCGGGTTAGGCAGTGCTGGGTTGCTATTCTGCTTTGGGATCTCCGAGTTCTTTTTATGACGGAGATGCCCATTTCTCCACCGACTTGTTGCAATGATTGTACTGTACTGTGTACTTTACGCGCCCATCGATGTAAACCTTTTTACCAGTCGTACTAATTTATCTCGCTTTTTTGTGTTCCGATTAGTCGCACCAGCCACGCTAGATAGACCAGACGATATTCCCTGCAAACACTCCACTCTGTGCGAGCACCGCGAGGTTACTGATTGTGAATGAACTCACATCCCCAGTTGAACGACTCGGCGGGTGACTGGCCCAGGTCAGTTTTGCCGCCGTTGTATAGGTACTGCTGGTATACCTCCACCCATATGTTCAAAGTACTAGCGCGCAGGTATATTAGAGCGCTGAGTCCAGCCCTCGATTCCTGCTCCCGGATCTTCTCTCCTGTCGAGGTAGCGCCCCGGAGCTTTTGCGGGTCAACTTACTGACAAGTGCTCCCTCACTGGAAGACTGCCTCTCGGGAATTTCTCTCTTGCATTTTCTCCTCCCACTCCATAAATCAACATTCACAGTCACGGCTCAGACGATCTGCTTCCACCAAGCCCTACTCAGAAACCAAACTTGGCTGGATCGCCGTCACACACGTCCATAGCCACTGGGGACCAACTTGTGCCAGTGGAGGACAATCGTCTTTGATCTCGGCGAAGAATGGCCCGAGGAGATGCTATCGTGGTCGACTTCCGCCCTTGCTACTTACTGTCGAAACCTATCGTCCCGTCCCAGGTCGACCAGGGACACCCTCGACGACAGGGCTACTTTACAGGCGTTTGTCACACATCCCACATCTCGAATCGCTAGAGCTGTACCAGAGTGCAGAGTGCACGTCACCTTCATGCGTTCGTTGCCGCCCTTCCTTCCGATAGTTTTGTTGATTTGGGCCCCTAAACTGCGGCGTGTCGCGCTCCTTGACTGCGCCATTCCCAGGAACTCGTGGTTCTTCTGCGATCTGACATGCCATAATATTTGCATTCCGGCGGCCGCTACATCAACCCCAGAAACACATAGTGAAAGCCGACCGTCGGAGGTCCCCTCTCTCTCTCGGCCGACTCCTTTTTGTCCTTTGAAAGGACATCATTCTCTGCAAACACAAAGAGCGTCGTTCCCTTATCTCACCTCCTTCTACCATTGAATCCAGACACGAACAAGTCCTCGGCGTGCCTCTTCATCACCGCCAAGAACATAGACACCTCACTGGCATCGCGTCAACCCGAGTTCGCGCCGTCGACTGCGCTCCAGCTGCGCCTCGACCTCAGCCCGTCGGGTAAAGGCCGTCTCCCGGGGTCGCTTCCCTCGCAAGTGTGCGCAGCGCTCCGCCCTCATGACCTGAGGCCCCGTCAATCGGATGCCCATAGACTAGGCGCGACGTGCCTGACCATGGCCCCGAGGTTTGCCCGAATCCGTGCTCGCGGGGCACCGCACGTTCTTCCTGGACCTCGTGACGCCCTCTCCTGATAGACGTCCACATCGACAACCCCGGTAATCGCGAACGATTTCGCTCTTGCAGCCTATTTCTGCCCCGTGTAGCTGCGCGCGCGCTCGGAAACCCGGTTATACCTAGCCGACGCATCGAGACGTCATTACGCTTGCTTGTGGTGGAAAATACACTTGATCATGTAGTGGCTGTCGCTCCGCGAACTCGTACAGGACATCAGATAGGTCGGCTTGCTGGGTCGGTTCCGCCTCAGATACTAGTCAGTAGGATGTATAACATTGCGCCGACAACGTCATGACTCCCATCCAGCGAGCATCGGTTGTGTTTTTCTTGTGAATAAAATCGCGCTAGAGACAATCTTGGCAAGATCTAGTAAGGCCCCACAGCAAGCGTTCTCATACACCCCGCAGCCACCTGGTGGTGGCGAAGCGAAGCGAGGGTAATAACCAGATGTTCCTTAGTGCCTCTGAATTCGATCACTACGCTTGCTTCAAGTTTAGGTCAACCTCGAGGTGATCCATATCATCTGCGTGCGTGCGTGCTTATACTGTACTATACTGTGGCAGCGGTAGGGCATCCGCGAACCACGGGCTTGCGGCTTGTGACATATAGCTTATCTCTTATTGGCTCGGGCGACGAGTCACGAGCAAGCCTGGTTTCATTGGCGCGGACACGCGACATGCTCAGGCTTATGCACGCATCCGTCGTGAGCGCAGCCACTGCTTAGAACGGGCGCCGTTGAGGTGGACGATCAAACACAGCACCAGCGCTTCGTAGATGCCGATAAAAGCCGAACTAAAAGAAGAAGGAAAAAAAATTGCGCGCCACGCGAAACGAGTGTGTTGTCCAGTACAGTATGTATCGTGATAGAAGTTTTCGTTTCGAAAAGACTCAAGGAGGATTCGACCCGAGACATCCGTAACTTGCACAAGAAGAAAGTTACGCGTGGGAGCTAGCCGAGGCACTCGGTGACACCGGCGGTCCCGATCCCGCGGGCTCGATGCCCAACTCACAACACAGTTGGGGCGTGGACAGGCGACGCACGTCTGCAAAACAGGAGGTGTTTAGTTGAGAACTATCCTAAACGGATCTAAACGGATTTGGTTCTACAGGTGCATAGCCGATATAGCACGAATGATAGACTGATAAGATAGGCCCATGTTCAATTCTTACCTAGTTTTGATCAATTGGAAGCTCGCCCCAAATTGACATGCATAGATCATTGCTTCGCATTGCACCAATACGCGTCATTCGAGAAATAAGGAATAAACAGGATGGTGAGGAGGTAGTATAATGGCCCGCCCCGGGGTGCGTGTTATCCAAAGCTGGGAGTTCTTTTGTCGTCAGGAACCGGTCAAGAAACGTAGCGGAATCCAGGTGCCTGTCAACGAACTTGGGAACCTGAATCATTTCCAGGAAAGCGATAGTGCTCACCCTATCTGCCAGCTCTGATGTATCTACACGAGTATCAGGTATGTGCTTTCCATATACGCGATCACGACGTGCGTTTTCATAACGGAAGTGAGTCTGTAACAAGATACATGACCATCAAGGTGGCGCGTCAGATGAAAATAGCATACAGTGAGGATGCATGTGCATATGGTTCCAAGGAATAGTAGCCCCGCGAGAACTAGCACAAATGGGGTTAGAAGATGTAAGTAGCCAAGCAGATGCTATCCCAGGAACAACTTGCCTGAAAAGCCTTTACTAGTTGAGATGCATTAATCAATCCTGATAAGGCTTGGTTTCCTGAGACCAGTCCACTTACATATACCGCGGTCCTTCAGTAGAAGGAAAAAGATGCGATCCGAGGACACTACCGCATTGACCAATGGCCATATAGAGCGGGGTACCCGTGGCACGCTTGGTTTCGGAACCTAAGTTGTGAGCGTCTAGATACACGTGTCAGAAGACAGCGATCGCGATCGGAGGACAGGGCGCTTACACCAGGCGATGACGAGACCGATTGTCGTATACGTGCCACTGACTATGCAGAACGTCGCGAAGTACCGCACGTGATTGTTGTGTGCGATAGTGAGTAGCAGACTGCCCACGATGTAATCACGAATCAGCACCAAGTGGCCGCATGTATTGAAACGAACGTACATGTACCCAATTCCGCCTATTGCACTCGAGGCGATGATGAAAGGCCCGCGGGTGAGAAGGCGATCTGATGACCACGACGTGATTGTGATGACGACGGATGTGACAGCATAAGGTGGTACAGTTAATAACTGTGCACGCGCGTTAGCTGCGGAATAATATGAGCGAACGATATGCAGATAACAAGAGTGGAAGCTTGCTGTATCCGAAGGTCCTAATAATTGTAGGCAAAAAGGCGGAAATAGAAGCAAGCGCGGCGTTAGCTCCGAAATAGATGACACCGCCAAGATAGATCTGAGAAGGGGCTTTTGTAAGTTCACTACGTACGCTCTGCCCCAGAAAAAGCGTACTCTCCAGTCCTTGAACGCATCAACGATGTGACCTAGAAAAATATAAGTGACACACTCCAGGAGACGAAGCACGGTATTTACGCTTATTTATATGATACCCTATATCACCGCTAGTATCGCGATTGGCACGAGCTAAAGCAATCTTCCGCTCTTCCTCTGTTAAAAACCTCGTCCTTTCAGGTCGATCCGGTAGAAAGGCTATCGCGATCAGACCGAGGAGTACTGTAGGAATGCCCTACTGGCAGCTGGAGTTACTAATGAAAACACGACCACGCCAGAAACAAACCTCAATGATGAAAAGCAGACGCCAGTCCGCGAACCCAACGTGGGCATGTTGGACCCCAAAGGCAATGAGGCCACCAAAAGCGCCAGCTACAGCAGCAAATCCAAACCAGTAAGCAAGCCGCAAGCCAAGCTCATGCTTTGTGTAGAATAATGCTGTAACGCCAGCGTCAGGGATTCGTAGCTAGGTGAGTCATAGGTAGCAGGCGCCTACAAAAGTAGAGCGGAATGCCAGGACCGAATCCTGCTTCGAAGACGCCAAGGCCTATTCGGGCAACCATGATCCCGGCTTGGCTAAAGGCGGTAGACTACCGTGTGATTCCAGAGTACGAAATTAGTTCTACATCCAAAAGAGTGACCGAGAGATGCCTAACCATGAGAGTGGAGCAGATGCCCCACCCGATAGCCGCACAACCCAACCAAAGTCGAGGGGGGAGGAGTTTGGCGAGGATGGTAGCTGGAACTTGACATAAAATCTGGGAATGATCAATATGAGATCCCTCATCTTTCGAGGACAGGAGTGCGACGGCCCACATAAGAGAAGAAGAAGACAGAATTGACCCAATCGAACCGCTTGCCAGTGGGATCACCACCAAGAACATCTTTTGCCAAACCCTGTAGACGAGCATTACCCAGGTTGCTTCTGTCCAAGTCTGATGTCGTGGCAATAAGTCAAGAAGGGTAACATAGAATCGCCGAAGTACGGACATGCGAACAGGTACATGAGGCAGGCAATAGGTAAGATACGACGGTCCAACTTGCGAACTAGGCGACGTTCTTCAAGAGACAGCTCCTTTTCCGGTTGAACCTCTGACCGAATGCTGGCCGAGTCACGGACGTCCCCTTCAAATTTGAGATCGCGTTTCTCTTCGGGAGCCATGAAAAAAACCCGGTATGGAGACGGAGGAAAGGGTATCTGGGGTGGGAGGAATTCGCGAAGTGGTTCGAATGTGTCATATTTATGAGAACGTTATGGGGCGGGGACGGGCCTGGGCTATAAATGTTTCAGCCTTGGAAGAATAGTAATGTGACTGTACTCTATGTTCTGTACTAAGTTATGTGGGTCGCTTCTCCCCTTCCTCCCGGCGAGACCGCGGCAGAACCGCATGTTGCCGGTTTTTTAACTTTCCGCGTGCGGGCGTCGGTAAGACCCGATTCCACTACACTGTCAGACTCCACACACGACAGAACAGGCTCAGCTGCACACGATATGAGCTGTATGTGAACTAGTACAGTGGTTGTACTCGATAGACCCTCACACGTCATATCCGGTCTCGTTGGGATGAACTTGGAGCGGCAGATATTTTTTCCGGTCTTCTATAGATGTGCTCCAATGCGACCCTTGAAAGAAGCGACGAACACCTCGTGCGCCAAGTCCAATCGTATAAGTAGTGAGGGCCATGTGCCGTCACGTCATCCAAATCGACCGACTCGATTACTGCCCTTGGGGCTCTTGCCGACCCCATCAACAACCCTGCTTGTCCTACTTATAAGATCAAGTAGTTAGCCAGCTTGAGACTGACAACCTGAGTCCGTTTCGGAAGACCTCTGAGATGGACGCTACATGATCTATTTTAAGTGAGAGTCTGCTTATTTGAACTACCACATCTAACCCCATTTGTGGAGCTCTGTCCAGCCTACGGCCACCGAGGGGATGACGACGATGACTGTATGGTTTCTTTATGTTTGCCGAGGGACCGAACACCGGGGTGCAAGATAGCGTGGGGCCACATTTCTACCAAGTTGATGGTAGTTATTGGACTCAACCGGACGTCGGCGGGTTAATGGGCCGCACAAAGGGGCGCAATATCTTACAGTACGTGCCAGAACATGTTTATACTGGTATCCTAGGGCAGGTCGGGCCATCCATGTCCTGACCGCCGCCTGCGGCAATTCGTGCCACTGGTCTGATCACCGCAGCCGTGACTATTGGGCAGACGTGCTCATTGCTACTGAGTTCATGGCCATCGTGGCTCGAATCAGTATGTGCCCATTTCATCGTCCTTGATGGTGCCAATCGCGGTCCCAGCAACAACTGCCTGGACAGAACGTGTGACCATTCGAACACAACCTGCCAGAGGCAAACCGCTACCTAGTAGATCCTGCTCATGCCAAGCGTGGGGATTGCACATTGTGAGCGATCGGCGCCAAGGCGATGAAGAATTACAGGGGGTGCCGACCGGGCTCTGGCAGGAAGTGCAAAGGCCACCCTACGATTCAGTTTTGGTAACTTCAAGACTAGTGCGCTGTTTTTTTTATGAACGATGTTTATGAAACACCTCAGTTCTACAGATGGTCCAGAAACATTACTGGCGGGTGTGAGAAGTACTCGCCAAGAAAAAGGGAAGGGTGTTCGCATCTGGGTCTTTGAGTCACGACGCGGTCGGACGCTATAACAAATATTCGAGCAGTCACAAAAAGAACGCCGCAACGGGGCAAAGTTTCACCAGGAACATCGTGGGAGACACAGTGTGATTGAGTAAATGACCCAGTGAAAGGGTATGCTTGCCTCAACACCCCGCTGTTAAAATTTCCCGATTTTGCTCGCAGCCCACTGCAGACTGAACGTTTGTCACGGTCAGATGATTAACGATCCCTATGGTTGTATTTCATAAATCCAATCTGTCTCGGTTCTTGTGAGGTGGTCACAAGGTCCATCCGAAAAGCATTGAACTCAGAGTCGGCTTATCTACTAACGGTGAGAGGCGCATGATGGCAAAACGCACTCGAGACTGGCCGTGAAGTAATGTCTTCGTATTGAAAGCATTCTTCGAGTAGCATATTCTATGTTGGACTTGATGTGTCTTACGCCGGAGCACCTTGGTCGGAGCAGCGCGAATGTGGATCCGCAAATCAATTGAGATGCAAAGGTCTATGTCACTGTATTGTAATGTAAAGAGATGAAACGAATGAGTGCCTAGTCACGCATGGGTAGGGTATAATTATAGAGCAGTCTCGCAATGGTTCGTCCTAAGGCTTCCGTGCGATGACTAGGTACATTGGTGTGAAAAGCTGCATCGGAGAGCCGGTAAGAAGATGCTTGATCCCTACGGCGGCTAACTCACCTTTGTTTGGCCACCCTTGACCAATGCATCGCCAGCTATGCGTAAAGTTTCACCAACTTCCCACGTGCCCTTGGGGACGAACCGGAAGAACTCAAGGAGGCGCAAGGCATTGTGGGTAACCAATTTGCCGGACCAACTCATTCGCCAGACGGTAAAGTAGTCCCAGGCGGTCTGTGCCTTGAAAATGTCACCTTCAAGGGGATAGTACCAAGGTACAGCGTCGGGACGCTCAGCTAGGTCCTCCTCATGCTCGATTTGGAAGCCGACAGTTTTAAGAGCCTCTCGTGCCTTGGACAAGGGACGCATTTCTGGGATGCCATTGCCCAGCTCAATCTCATGTGCCAGGGCCTTGTGTTCCGGAATGGAGGGATCCCATGTATCCGTCATACACCATTCATAAACACCAAACTGGATTCAAGGTCAGCCGTTCCGTTCCGTTCCGTGCAAAAGGCTTGAACATACTACGCCTCCAGGTTTGAGAACCTTTAATATCTCGCCGTAAACACCCTCCCATGTAGGGGCATGGACAGTGGCCTCAATGGCGTAGACTGTATAGTCGTACATCAACTAAATAAATTGCGTAGAGAGTCCCGGAGGAGGCGCACCTGCATCGAAGGCGTTTTCGCCAAACTGCTCCGAAAGCTTCATGAAGTCACCCTTCACGAACTGGACCTGATCCTCCAGGTCAGCAGCCTTGGTATACCGGCGAGCGCGGCCGATTTGGAAGTCGTTATTATTCAAGCCAATGATATTAGCATCCGAGAAGCGCGCAATCTCTCTGGCGGGGCCGCCAACACCACAGCCAACGTCGAGAACACGCATCCCGGGGCGAAGGGTCATTTGCGAGGCGAGATAGTGCTCGTGGCGAGCAAGGGACGCAGCGAATGCCTCGCCCTTGTAGAAGCGCGAGAAGTGGAACGATTGGGCCCATCCGTATTCGTAAAGCTCGGTGGCACCGTCGTAGTAGCCTGGACGGGAAAGTGAGTGAGCCAATGCCAGCATGTGAAAAAAAGCCAACGAGCAGCACCATTTACGACGTCGGTATAATTTTCAACGCGGGTATCCGAGTCGACTTGGGCTTCCTTGCTAACATCATTTTGCCAGAAGCTGGAGTAATTTTCAATACGCGAGCCAACACGGCCATCGTCGAGTTGGGCGGAAGACATTAGAGCTATGAAGGGCTGGGATGATAGTCGTCTGAGATATAGTTCCGCTTAGCGGAGTTGTAAGGAATGTGATAGACCGTCCTTTTCACAATAATAAAAAAATCAGCCCACCCACTTGCCAGTCGCGTCGCGAACCCTGACACCACTTTTCGCTTTCGGGCAACTCGCTGTCGCTGACTAATGATGATCACGTATGGTGATTGCTAACGTTCAGAGTGCGTTCGGCACCAATTTCGTGTTTCTGCATAAGAACTCTGTCTTGCCGCTGCAGGGCAGCAGCAATTTGTTCTGTGATATGGATTTTGTTGTATTTGTTGTTGCTCTGTACACCATCTTGTGTATATCCCACTTTTCTGGCTTGGAGCTGTCAAACCTCATGACACCTGAGGCTGAGGATCTTTCCAATCATCTCATCCAAGTTGTGGCAGTTGCTGGGCTACTTCTTGTCTCTACAGCAGGTGCATCTGCACTTGCCTATGCCTCTCACTTTGACAAAGTTCTCCAACACACATCAAGACTCCCTCGTCAGAGATGGATCGACGAGCAACCAGGTGAGACAACAAGCTGCGTTGCATGTCCCTCGTCCCATCACTATCCCGCGGGGTGCATGGTACGGTGGCCGAGGTGCAGCGCCTAACAAAGACGCCTTCAGGTTGCCCCACAAGTCCTCACAAAACTCGTTGACAATGCAACAAGGTGACGGATCTTGGGGAGGTGAAGTCGCCTGATCCCTTGGTGATACTGAATTCACCCTGTTAGTGATTACATAGGTTCTCGGTAGTACACCGAGACCTACCTGGATCGATTTTAGCACGTTCCGAGTCCCCACCTGTAACGCCTATATTTACTTATGTTTGGGGCGTGCGCAGCCTGCTGCTCATTGCAGGACCACGTTGTTGATGTGTTGTCCTTCTCTCTTGTCATTGGATCAAGAGCCAAAACATGCCAGGGGACTAGAGAGTGTATCTGGTACACAGTAGAGACAAGCGGTACAATGACAAGACGGGGTGTCACAGTAAGTGCGGTCGGTTGTGATCTCAAACCTCTCAAAAATACGAGTATTCAACACTATCTCTTCGAATTCTGTGCTACTCGTCCGCATTAAGCAAAATCATAAAGTGGTTGATCCACTTTAGCATTTCATACGCTTGACATCAGCACCTTCGACCGGTAAATCACCGAGAACCTCCCGCCCTCCAACACTCGCGGCTATTCGCTGCCGTTGTTGCACCACACCCATTCTCGCCAGTTGTGGATGTGGAGACCTGTACATCGGTTCATTTTCGAGCTTCCCGCAGTCAGTCATGCGAATAACGCACTGCATAGCTTCAATGGGTCTCTTCACTCCAGTAATAGCCGGTGAAGAGGTGGAGGCTCTTATTGCCTGGCGAAGGACCGACATTGGCCGGCCCTGGGGAGGCGCAGAAATACGATTATTGTTAGTTGACACCTGTGGTCTCGTGAATTGAGTAGTCCTTAACGATTCGTTGACTCGGTAACTTACCGAAGCTGCAGCAGCTTGGAGGTGGGTGCCACCTGGAGAGGATTCATTCTTCATCGCACTTCGATCCGCGTTGTGACCAACGCTTGTTATTCTCGTCGTCATGGAACGGCAAGACTCTGCATCCTGCAAGGCGGAATCTTCTAGAGCAAGGAGCGCGTCGTTGTCCTCATCATCGTTAAAGTAATCAATGTCAGAGTCTGCTGCCTTGAGGGCAGATGGCGTGACACGCTTTACATCGAATTGCCTAGGCGAAGATACAGAGGTAGCATTTCGTTCGGAACTCGGCCCCTGTTGTGGTGGTTGCACCTCCCGCGGAAGGATCCCGTCAGGGCGGAGTGTGTGAGTTTTGGCTTGAGGAGCTATCCGTAGCCCACCAGCTTCTTGAAGTTCCAGTTGGGCGGGTCCCTCCCCAGTGGTGCCCACGCTGGATGCCATCCGAGGACTCGTACCTCGCCTCTGTCCATTGCTGTATGCCGAAATCGCGTTACGGAGCGGACTAGGCTTTGAATGAGCTGAGCGTATTTGGGGCGAAACGGAGGTAATTGGTTTCCTATCCTCCGCTGGGTGGGTAAATGTTGTCGACGCGACATCCTGGGTGCCACTGCCAGAGGCCGAAGGGCCAACGGATTCCGCCCGGCGGTGTAGGTCCGACTGGTCAAACTTGGGCTGGACGTGATAGTACAATTCTAGTTAGTAACGTGGTGGTTGTATGCGCGTCTCTGGTAGCACCCCGCGAGGTGGTTCACCTACAAGTTGAGGTTTGATCTTTACTACCTCCTGCGTAAACGACTTCTCGTAAAGACAGAGGCCAAGAAGATTCCCGAAGTTACGGAGAGCGCGCTTCACACCGTCGGTTACAGCTTCTTTCTTCGCCTGTCGCAACAGTCATGATCGTCGAGCACCCGAAGAGATAACCCACCTTGTCCAATGCGGCCCCCTTGCTCCTCAAATTCTCCCCTGTGCCATATCCAATATCTTCGTGGTAGGTCCCATCCTTAAGTGTGATTTTCACAATAGCGGTGACGCCGACATTCCATCTCCTTGACTCAGGGTCCATATCGATGAAGTCCGTCTCAAGTCTTGTCACGGTCGAGCTCCATCCATTGTACCCAAAGACCTCGTTCGCGAGTCCGATTATCTTCCACCCTTCGATGTATGTGAGCTTCGGGCCCCCGCCGGGGGCGGGCCGTTGGGATACATATTCCGGACCAAGGCGTCGGTTGAGTTTGGCTTGTATAAGAGAAGTCTCAGAAGCGCCGGATAATTTAAGGTTAGAAATGAGAGGATTTGTTCCAGAGAAAGAGTCTTCCAGAAACGTCCCCGGTGTCTGCGGTTCGGAGAACATGCTATCTTGTACGGGATCCCTGTCAGGGGTGCGAGGGCGATTCACGTAGGAATAAATACACTAGTGGATATATAGGGGTCGTCCACCAACTCTTATAAGTAGTGGTTGAGTTCGGGTGAGCGGATCCGGAGTGGAGTCGGTTTGTCCGAGAAAAATATAACCTTTATCTACCGCAATATAGCGGAAAGTGCCCCACCACTGTGAACGATAAGTCTTATCACGGCTTTTTTCTATTATATTTCAACAATTGAGCGACATGTGACCTCGGGCTCAAAGCTTGAAGCTGTATTACAGTACTTGTGAGTCGTAGACAAATCAACAACGTATTAAGAATAGGAGGTATTCATAGGAGTGAGATAAGTGATAAGACTACCTCTAATTCAGTAGATGAGCAAGCGCTGCACTTCTAAAGTACCAAGTCTCTATCTCCCTTGGTGCTCACCTCCGCCCCGGTGCGTGAACCATTCCTCGTGTCCGTCCGTTATCGTATCTTGATATAGAGCTCCCAGGTGGTACCGCCGTTGTCGCGACTCGAGGAGGACCACCTTGAGAGCTCTGAGGGCTTTGTACACGGATAGGATATTCTTGACGCCACGAGACCGGAGGCTGGGAGCGGCGAGAATTTACGGCCAAGGATAGTGGCGATAGTGACATCTCCGCTGCCACGGTTGTTGTTGCGCCATGGCCGGACGCCGGCAGTGCGTCAGGCGGTCGTGTGTAGGCAGGGTAGCTTGTCACGAAAGGACCTGGAGCCATTGGAGACTGCAAGCGGTGAGGACTCTCCCAGCTTTGGAATGGCCTCCGATGGAATGCTGCGTCCGGGTCTGTGAATACGGCGGAACGCTCGTGGCCACCTCCTGGACAAGACGAACCGCTCTCCCCGGGAGCATCGAACTCCATGTCCTCCGCAAAGAAAGAGCCATATGGCGACACAGTACGACAGCGTCGCTCCTCTGGTCCCTCGCTCCTGGTAGAGTTACTCCTACTGCTGACATTTGACGAGCCGTCCTGCGACGAGCTCGGTGATTCGTGGATCCAGAATTTGTTGTCACGTCGCGGCCATTGTCTGTGGTCGCGTGCTAGGCCAGGGTAGGCATTTCGGGAGACGTCGCAAAGAGTTTGCGATGGGCCAGGCTCCTCTACGGTTGTGGCGATGGCATTACGGGGGATAGGGATAGGACGCGTATCAACGTGCCGCCGAGAATACATGAAGGCGTCGTCGCCACTGAAAGTGATAGTAATAGGTGATGAAAACATCCAGGGTTATCCAGGTCTCTATATGAGTATTTCTGCTTCTCCGAGATGGCAAACCCCGTAGGCCGAAACGTGCTACGACAGACACTGTATTTGGACTGACAATGGAGTCAGTAAGAAAAATCCTGATATGCTGCGGGGCGCGAAGGCAGGTGCCCCCTCGTCAAGTCAAAAAACCTTCCAGAAAAAGCCGTCTGAAGGCCTCCGCCCTAGGAGCCAAGGATGCCATATATGTCCCCAGGGGGTTTTGATCCGACTCGAGCTATTCCCAGCACCGCAGTGACTCGCCTGAGAAGTGAAATCTTGATTTTCGCCGATGAGCCATCGGACGAGACTCACCGTGACTGCACTGCTTCGATGATGGCCTTGTTCGGTGGCACACCATACCATACTAGGACAGATTAAAGCTGTCGTTGGCCTGATCCTGATGGTAGCTTTGTTAGGTCCATACCATCACGTCATACAATGGACACTGGAAATTGGCTGTGCGCAGTAACCATGTGATGCTGGAATAAAGTGCAGAAGGCCATCCACAGACAATCGTGAGCCAGCTCGAGTCAATGGTCACCGGGCATGTTCTTGCGTGCATGTAATACTAAGGGCCGGGTCAGAGGAGTAAGTCAACTCTCAACGCAATTGGAAGCTGCCAGTGGTAACCATGCAGAGCATTGTTTTTGTCCGCTACCGCTGCCTTCCTATGCAATCGACTTTAGCGGGGGCTGAGAGAGGGTGCCACACTGCAGGCGCTGCCGCAGTTAATCCGAGTTGTACACTGCAGGCTTCCAGTTAGGTCTAGATCTGTAGTTCTGGCAGAAACGTATCGGGACTTCGCAAAAACACCAAACAAAGAATACAAAGTTGGTGCCAACACGGGAAAGTTACTATTGGCTTTTTACCTTGTACCTGGCTCAGTACAACAAATGATACTCAGTCGATATACCCCACAATGGCATCCCATAACGACGTCGAACAAGAAACAATCCCTTGAAGATCTACGGGTACCTACTTGGTACCAATCCCTCGTCCACGACCCGGCCCGCCACGGGGACGGAAACCACCGCCCCGCATATCGCCATTCACGGGAGCACCGCCGCGAGGTCGGCTAACGGGGCGCTCACCCCGCTCTTTGCGAGTCTCCACCGTTATGCGCATCTGTTGGCCGTCCCCTACATCGATACGGATACCACCCTCACCACCCTGCGAAGAAGGGAGTGAAGCGACAATCGCACGGCGCGCAGCATCAATCGAGCTGAACTCGAGGAATGCGCATGCTTTGCTCCGCACAAGCTCGAGTTCTTTGATGGGACCAAAACGACTGGTCAAAGTGTTCCTCAACGCCGCTTCAGTAACATTTTCCTGCACGCTCTGCAAAACGTCTCAGAGTTCTAAAACGCAAAGGGCATGGCAATGCCTTACCTTAACAAAGCAAAGAGCATTCGAAACGTTAGTTGCGGCAACATACGAGGGGTGAGGTTCGCGGGACTGCTGAGGTCTTGTGCCAGGGCCATGGTGGCTCACGGGCGTCTGAGTACCACTCCCGGGGGATGATGAGCTGGCAGCGGGTGCCTCACTGGTACCGCGGGACTCTTGAGCCACAGCCGAACCCCACTTCTTCAGGTTGGTTGCAGCCAGGTTGGCCCATGTTTTCGGTACAGGCGGAGCGGGTGCTGGTGTGGGTTGAGAAGGGGCAGCAGGCGCTGGAGGTTGGGACAGAACAGGTGAGGGAGCAGGTAGCGGAGCAGGTGAGGCAGTCGGTGCAGGGGATTCCGCAGCAAGTGCAGGTTCGGGCTCTGGGGTAGGTGACTTATCAGCCGGAGCCGAGGTCAGGTCCCCGGGAGCTTCCCCTTCGATCTGTGCGTGGCCATTCGTGTGGGGTTCCGCAACGGCCAGCTCGGGAACTGGAGGGATCTCTTCTATGGGAGCAGCGGAAGGGGGGGGAGAGGCGGTTTGCACTGGTTCGGGAGCCGGAACTTCTGCAACAGGGAGAACTGGCTGCGGGTGGACGGGAGATTGGGGAGGCGCAGCCTCTGGCAGAGGGGAAGAAGGGGAAACCAGCTCGGCCTCATTGGTTGCTTGCTCTGGTTCGCCTTCGTCGCTCTCAGCGGACTCTTCCTTGAGGAAGCGGAAGATGTCGTTGAGGACAAAGTAACCGTTGGGCTGTTCAGCGAGGAAAAACGTCTGGACGAACTTCCGCCACGGCTCTCCACGATTTGACATTTCACCGATCACCTGAATGATAATCCCACCATTTGCAGAGGACTGTGCATCAACTGAGTGGATGAAGACCTTGCAGTCCTCAAACCCAATCGAGGTGATCTTGTTATGGATTTCCTTTCAAAAGTTGAGATGGCTCGTAAAACCATTGAGAAACGATACAAACCTGCTGACCGTAACAGGGCGTGCCATCTTCTCCTTCAGTACCATGAATGAAGGTAGAAGTTTTGTTGTAGAAACAGTGGAGACGGTGAGGTGACTTATTCACATATGTATAATATTGAGGAACAAATTGCCATCCTACTTCAGATGGGATGACGTTATTATGAGAAGGGTCATTGCTGGAAGGAGTGGTATTCGTCATGCTGGGGTGAAATATGCTGCGGAGGTCAGAGGAGTGAGTAGAGTGTGAGTAAATGGGACATACTGATACGATGGATGCAAAAAAACGGTGGAAGAGAAGAATGCGTGAAATATCTAAGAGAATTGAGAGAGCAAAGCTCGAGAAAGTTGATAAGACTCAGGCGATTGGGTTAACGTCGTCGAGGACGGTACGCAAAAGTGTGAACGCGGCCGACAAACTTTCTCAGCGTAAACTGCTCGGCATTTTCCGTGACACATTCACAAGGCAGTAATTACAAAACAAAGCACTCCTCAAATCTAGCTGTTGTGGCGTGCGCTATACCCCCACCATGGGCTTGAAGCTCATGATCTCCTCATATAATAGCTCCTTGAGCTGCTCGCGACTTATATCATCCTTGTGTACTGTACACATTGTTCGTGAACAGCCAGCAGAAAAGCAGAGGTAAACACCCACAGTCGAATTCGAAAAATTCTGGATCTAATGGCGGGGCTACCGGTTCATCGTCTGGGTCATGCTGGTGGGAGAACAAAGGCAAAGGTGAGACACGGCGGAGGCTCACTGAAACATACATTGACGTACATAAGCCTCAAGGTATGGGTGTGCTAGCGCCTGCTCAACAGTAATGCGCTTCTTCGGGTCAAACGTCTAAGAGAATAGCGACGTTGAGCGATAATAATACAAAAAGAGTAAGGCAGTACCAGGGTCTTGGTGAGGAAATCAATTGCTAGGGGGTTCGCATTCGGGAATATCGTCTGGAAGGATTTCTTCTTCCGGAATGGCAAAGCGCGAATATAATCGCGGGAACGACGTGTAGTTATGGCGTAAAACTCGTCCAAGGTTGGTGTGCCAAGCACATCGAGGATCAGAGTCAGTTGGTGGTGATAATCGCGTCCAGGGAAGAGTGGCTTTCCCGACAACATCTCTGCGAGGATGCACCCGACAGACCAGACATCAATGGCCTAATCGGTGAACAATTAAACGGAATAGTCGTGGGACGAGCGAGAAGACGTACTTTGGTGTATTGTTTGAACGTGAGCATAATCTCCGGCGCACGATACCATCGTGTTGCTACGTATTCAGTCATGAATCCCGTCTCGGTCCCCGATGGCTCGGCTGTTTTTACGGATCGTGCCAATCCAAAGTCGCAGACCTTCAGATCGCAGTTGGCGTTCAACAGGAGATTTGATGGCTTGAGATCACGATGTATGACATCTGCCGAATGTAACGCCTTGAGTGCGCGCAACGTCTGGTAGACAAAATATTGTGCGTGATCATCAGAGAGATCTTGAGTGCGGATGACACGATGCATATCGGTTTCCATCAACTCCTGGATCACTGAAGGTGCGGTTAGCGCGTGTCACAAATGAACGTGATGACCCTTACAATAAACCTCCTTGAAAGCCTCCAGCGAAGGTGGTTTGATAATATCCAGGATGGAGATGATCTATGCACACCCATTAGCGTTGAGCTATTGACAGTATTTATTGACGCTCCCAGCTTGCAAAGGACCTGAACGCGGTGACAGAAGTCCTCGCAGAACTGGGGGCGCCACCGAGGTGACAACATGCTCACGTTCTCGCTTACACCCGCCTCACTTAGAAACTTGAGGAGTTTGAGTTCTCGTAGCGTTCGCAGGCAAAACATCGAGTGGTCAAAAGGCATGATCTTCTTTATCGCGACCTTACGGCCAGTCGGTCGGTGCGTCGCCGAACAAACAATACCGTAGGCGCCCTCTCCAACGACATCAAGAACTTGATACTGGGTACCTGCGTAGGACGAGTCTCTCATACACTATAGTGACACTAAAAGAAGGGAGACATACCGACATTGAATCGCACTTTCCTTGGTGCTGGTTGTGCTTGCGAGGCGGCATGACTGTGCTTGGTCTTCTTTTGCGCGGCTGCTGCTGCATCGGCCATGTTGCAACGTAACTAGGTGATGGTTGGAAGGAAAGGAGTGGAGCACAAGTAAAGAACAAATAGCAGACACAAGCGCCAAAGGAATCATTTCTCGCTAAGGTAAATACCCTAATTTGGATAGAAAATCATACCTAGCTTCTATAGGGTTGCATTTTTGCCATGACAATCGCCGTCGTCGCTAAGCGGGACTATGGGCAAAAGTATAGTATCTTCACATCACCCGCCTCTCTATGACACAAGCCCCGCGTGGGAGCTGCCTAACCAGATCAGCGCCAAGCCCGCTTCTACGCCATAGAATCCAACATTGACAACGGTAACCCGCTGACTACGCATCAGCTATATCGTCACCACCAGTCTCCATGGCTAAACTACCACAAAACCATGAAAGTCCAATGTCCTGATTGTACAAATTATGCACTCAGCACTCAGCACAACCACGTTATCCCTAATAGGTTAGTGGTTTGGGGAATCGATTGTGCTCTGCTCTCCCTTGTTCAACTCGGAGTCATGTAGTCGACGTTGTGGTGGATGTTGTTGTATGGTCCATATGTTGCTTTTCTCACGTATGCATACAATACAACCCGAGCCGGTCATGTTCTATTGGCAAATTGGTTGGGTGAATACCGAGCTCGTGCCAGACTGGTGCTTGTGTATCAACAGCGTGGCGCCCACCACTGCTAGCCACTGTCATGTCAAATAGAGTAGTACGCGTTCCCACCCCTGTATGGGGCGCGGACGAGATAAACACGAGTGTGGAGCTGGATCTCAGGCTTACTAATCCCTATGGAGGTTATCGCATCACGTAAGAGAGACTCCTATCTTTCTCTCCATCTCCAATGTCGTTCTCTAGATCCACTTTCTTAGTCCTATTAGCAATTCTGGTCGTCTGCCTCCCGGGCACCGGCGTCCATGCATTCGGCGCTGGCAACATCCCTTCGTGCGTGACTCGGCTGTAGCATAACCATTCATCCTCATGGGACGTGCATATCAGATTTGCGTACATGGAAGGCCGCGCTTTCCGCCACGGTGATATAGTACATGCTCCCATTCAGTGAGAGACAAAACGTCTTAACACGTCCACTACAGGAGGACACATTGTCCGAGTTGGCGAAGAAGACCGGTGGGTTTGCGCTTGGTGCACTCATTGGGAAAGGGGGGTCAAAGTTTGGCGGGTTGGATATCAAGCGCGTATATTTTGGGTAGGTGTACTCCTCTTTGTTTTCGAAGAAACTGACACCGTCTATAAAGAAATTGGCTCAGAGATTACAGTCAGGTCTGTAACGTATTGGTGGATGCTGGGAGTTTCCCCGCTGATCCTTTGTTAAAGGCTATGGATATATCAACCTTAAAGAAACTCCCACTGCAGGTGAGCGTTCGACGTGTGTGAGATTGTTCGTAGACAATGACCATTGTTCAGACGATCATAAATCTGTGTATGGCACTTGGGTTCCTAGTATGTCGGTCCCAGCATGACGTATACCATTTATCCTCACTCCACTTCATCCCCGTTTGCTCCCTTTCAGGCTCACG
Source organism: Lactarius sp. MG50 (assembly GCA_003314065.1). NCBI lineage: Eukaryota > Fungi > Basidiomycota > Agaricomycetes > Russulales > Russulaceae > Lactarius > Lactarius sp. MG50. The sequence continues at coordinate 43,572 of QLOZ01013360.1, forward strand.
GATACGCAACGAATGAGTTTGAGGTGACTGTGGAAAGGCTAGGCGTCTATCTTCCGGTATAAAATTTCTATTGATCGTTTGCCCGAGTGGCTACTCATTCTTAATTATTCAAGGCGGAGCACATCGACAACCCAAAGGGCTACGGTGATGGCGAAGATGCGCGCAGGTATGACTCAAGACTACGCGGACCTGTGGATGTGCGCACATGAAAGTTTATCATTGACCCAACCTGTCTTAATCAATTATCACAGCCTAGGGAGCTTGAGGTTGACCCACGCACAGGCATGAAGAATTACATTGCCAATGGTAAGAATAGCAACCCTCACGGTGATCCACGTTCCTTACTGACCTGCGGGTGTTCAGAGGTCGGTCCATGGGATACTTCGAAAGCCGTCGTTCGCCGTACTCTTGAGCGTTGCATCCACATTGGCCGGTTGCATCGTGCTCAAGGTAGGAAGGAGGATGAATACGAGGCCTATCGTCTTCTGGGTCAAGCCGTTCGTCCTAACACCCAACACCCTGGCATGTCGCGCTCACGGCTTCTTGTCTAGCTACACACCCTCGAGGACTTTCCAGCACACTCTAACTTTTGCGAGCTTGCCCTTGCCTCAATGGGTCACTCAAACGTATTCTTGCATGTTGGTGATTATGTGCGCATACAAGCGCCCAACGGTAGATGGGTCGCCCCTTTGGTCACTGGAACATTCGGATCCAGTGATTTCCTGCATAGCTTGCTTGGTGGTATGTTCTCAATGCAAGTCGACACATTCTATGTCTCATGAGATAATGCAGAGGCTACCGATCACATTGTGAGTACCTGGCACTTAGCTCCGGAGAAGCTTCTGCTGAATTTCCTTGATGAATCCGCCAGAGCGAGGCATCTGTTTCAGATCTCAACAAAGCGGTGGCGTCCGCTCGCTCGCGCTCGGCCTCTGGAGAGCGCTCGCCCGCGGACACTCTCCGGGATCTACTGTTCAGATTACCTGGTGGGGGGGGGATGGATATAACTCGGGATATGGAAGGGATAGAACGGATTCGTGATGCTCCTGCTCATGGAGGCAAGCCTCCGGAGCAAATGAGCCCTCAAGAGCTACATTCTGTGCTTTGGCAAGTGCTAAGCTTCAGGGATTCAGGTCCGTCAGTTTCTTCGTCACTGAACGATAATTATCACTGGTTTTTTCTTTCATGTCGCCAGTGGTGAAAAAGATTGAGGTTACTATTGGTAGGTCAAACGTTGATCAGCGCGTGGCGTGCCTAGTTGATACCGACATTGGGTTTTCAGAAAAAATCCCTGGACTGGGATCGTTAATCGAAAAGATCACGGATTCCATCTCAGGTGAGTGAAAGAAGTCTCTAGACTTTTTTGACATCTAATCGGTGCCCAAGCTTTGGTGTTTACCACACTCGATGTTAGTGACATATTTTATCCGACGTCGTTATGGCTGTGTCATTTCACCTAGCCATACTTGGGACCAATCCTGAAAACTGCGAGCAGTCAATTGATGGCGGCCTCCAGCGAAGTTATTAACACCCATGACCAATATGAGGTTGGTCACTTTCCAGGTTTTAGAAACGGGCATTAATCATTCCACACGTCGCTGTAGGTGTTCAATGATCCACAGGCGGTGAGTAAAGCCTATTCTTATCCTTGAATACGTCATAACGCATAGTCCGCAGTCCGATCCGACCCACTCATTCTTGAGCAAAGATCATTTCGTGCGTTTAAGCCGTTATACGAAAGTGGCGCTTTCATACTGACGGCGTGGCATCCAGAATTTGATACTTAATGAACCGGCGGGACATATCGCAAAGATCATTGTGGTATCTGTCTTCCTTTTCATGCAAGTGTTTGGCTTGATCTCCTACTTAGAGACATACCGTAACGGCGGTTACCAAGGCATGGGATGACAATTCTATGAATGTGAAGTCTGCGACGGACGACATATTGCAATGCCTGTTTGTATCTCGCCCTATTTCACTCTTAGTAAACGCATTGTTAAACAAATGTAGATTTCATCCCGAGTTTCAAAATCATTCCTCCCAAATTCAGCGCGAAATGCTAGCTGGCATGAAACTCTGGCTCCAGTCCCTCGGTTACAAGCAAAGTGCGATTCTCGCGCGCCTATCGAAGCAAGCCGTGCGCGATCATCAAAACGTTCGGCTAGGAGGTGAAGGTAGTGCACCTGCACCTGTGAGTCAGGGCGCTTTCGGCGCGATTGCAGGATCGCAGGCGCAAGGGAGCTCGGGAATGGCGTTGGTGCAAGGATTGTATAATCAGTTTAGTGGTGGAGCTGGTGGACGACGTGAAGTCGGCGAATTCAGCGCGCCGGGTCCAGTGTCCGAGACAGCCCCGCCCATCGTCCCAATCTCGACAAGGCCTGGATCAGGACAGGCTGGTAACTTCTATGGGGACAACCCCATCCCATCCCCATCCCAGCCGTACGCCTCCCCGCCACCGTACCCGGGTGGTCCGCCTTCGAGCGCCCCGCCATTCCCCCAGACGGGTTCTCCGCGCCCGCCGCACGCCCCGGGTCCCCATGGGCCTGCCTACAGATACCACTCTCCCCCTCAACCCAGCCTTCCTGCCGCACCGGAAAACCCGTCTTATCTAGTACTGGGCTCAGGTTTTCCAGACCCTGGAATTGGTGGCCCCCCGCCAGCCTCCCCAGGATCGCCTTATTCGGGGTCGTACGCTGGACAGTCATCGTATCCAGGCCAACAGGGGACTGGAATGTTGGGGATGCCCAGCCCTGGCAACAGTTTTAACGCTACGGCTAACTCGGCACCTGCGCCACCGTTTGGAACTGCTATGCCCAGCTTCCCACAGAGTGCGCCTAGATTCCCAGATGCACAACCTGAGTCAAGCTATGGATCGCCGGGCTATAATCGATATGGAGACGGTTCATACCGGCCAGAATACTGAAAAATAAAGGACTGTTGATGGTATTGTCGGTTTTGTTTCGTTTTAGATCCAGATTTATATTCCGCGCGTGTACGAGATGGTATTGTCGTTTGGTAGCTATCCAGAATTGACCATGTCTCCGGTGTCTGTTGCGTGTCAATGTAAAGTGAAGGTGGAAGTCGATTGATACGGTATTGCCACCATTCGTGCTCAGAGTGAGGTGCAATCGATACATTTCAAAAAAGGGGGAAGATCACATAATGCAGAGATAGTACAAAATACACTATGAACAAAAAAAACTACGTTCGCTGTCAGGTGGCGGCGGCGAGTACAGGACCGATACATGAGGGGATAAACCCGGTCATTCGAGTTCACTGTGGATGACGCGCATAAGGCCGGGGATATTCGTAACGTGGCTGAGGGCGATGGGTTTCCGAGGGTCCACACTCTCGTTCGTGCACTGCGCGGGACATGCCGAATAGAACACCTGATTGAACGATCCATGTCAGCCGGCCGCTCACTCCAGAAGCTATGTTTGAGACGCTGCGCTACGTGCCTGGACGTTATAATCACCATTCTTGGTCTGTCGGATGTCATACCGCCACCTAGACCGGGATCGATTATCAGTTCGGACGGAAAAATAAATAAAAAAGGGCAGCCGCGTACTCCTCATCGACGAGGGCCGTGACATGTCGGTTTGCCTGCTGGGCGCGTTCGAACAGGTCGATGCGCGCGAACCGCAGCAGCACCTCCGCGTTGACCGCGTCCGCGCACACGAAGGTCTTGGTATACGTCAGAGTGAGAGGAAGCTTGTGAGACAACGACCTGCTGACGGCCGCGTGCGTGCGCGGATCACCGGAACTACACGAGAGGTGGAAGAGGTCGGACGGCGGAGAGAGGAACCGGAGGAGCAAAGGCACCATGCGGAGAATGCTCCGTGGCGAGAGTGGGGGCGATTGCTGTTGTTGAGGGCCGCCGGGTGGGCCCGACGGCGCGGTGGGTGATGGCAGGGTCGGTGGGGGTGATGATGGTGATGGTGCCATGAGGGGCGTCGGTTTATGCTTATGGACGGGATGGGGTGTCGGAGGAGACGTTGGGTGATGACTCGGGGATGACGGCGGCGGGTGTGCGGGCCCGGGTTTGGACGGCGGTGTGGGAACGAGAGTGCCCAAAGGAGTATCTTCGAGCTTCACTTTGGAGGATGATGCCACATGGCCGGTTGTGGGGTGGCGCGTAGGTGGTGACTGCGTGGCGGAACGTTCGCGATCGCTGCGGGTGTGCTGCGACGACCGATGGTTCAATGGGGGTACGGTGAGAAACTGACTGGAGGCGGACATGGTACTGGAGTGACACGGGTAGTGATGATAGTGGTGGTAGTGATTGTATGTTCGTGTATCAACAGTGGACTACTTTATACGCTGAGACCCGCGGTCGACATGAGGTGTGGAGAAAGCATGCCGTGCCGTGTATACTCGGGACCCCTAATCGATGTAACACATAGAGCGAAAGCTCTTAAGTTACCCCAGGGGGCCTTCTGATCGCACAGCATTTGATAACGTCGAGTTCCACAGCCACTTGATAATCAATTGACGGATATGGGTTCCATCGTCCGTTCAGCTGCCTGGATTGGTGGTACAATAGGGGAATTACGACGGGATACAATAGCCCACTTTCAACCCGAGAACGATGACAAAATGTTGGCAAATGCTGGCACGGAAACGCGGGATTATAACGGGACCCCACCCGCCGGCAGCAATGAGGAACACGTGGTAACACCATTCTTGCGCTAACGCAAAAGGCGTGGCAGTCGGTGTGCATGCC
>QLOZ01013363.1:0-11243 GCA_003314065.1 Lactarius sp. MG50
TATTAAGATAACCCCATAACCATAACAGGTATAAACTCATACCAAACATATAACAAAACCTGGGGTTTCTTTTCATTGAAATATTCTATTTAAATAATCTAACAATCTAAAATGAAAACTGCTGCTCCCTCTGCCACTGCTGCTGCTCCCTCTACTGCCACCGGCACTCCCTCTGCCACCACCACTGCTTCCTCTGCTGCTGCTGCTGCCCCCTGTGCTATCACCGCCGCTCCCTGTGCCACCACCGCCACTCCCTGTGCTGCCGCCACCACTCCCTGTACTGCCGCTGCCACCACTCTCTGTACCGCCACTGCCACCGCTCTCTGTACTGCTGCTGCTGCCGCTCTCTGTACTGCCGCTGCCGCCACTCCCTGTACCGCCACTGCTGCTGCTCCCTGTACTGCCACTGCCACTGCTCCCTGTACCACCACTGCTGCCACTCCCTGTACCGCTGCTGCCACCACTCCCTGTGCTGCTGCCACCACTCCCTCTGCCGCCACCACCATGCTGCTGCGAGAGCATGGCGTTCACTGTGAAGGCAAGGCCTGGTCAAGAACCTATGGAATGGTATGGGGAGGTTAATAAAACCAAAAAAAAAAAAGAAAAAGAAAAAGAATGGACCATTCCTGCATGAAGTGCAGACGAGGGAGGGTCGGTGGGTGACATCATAGGGACGTCATTGTCGTGGTGTACCTGCTCATGCCAGGCAAAATGTCAATTGTTAAGGTATTGAAGCATGTAGCACAAGGGCGTGCTGCATGAGGACCCACAGCATCATGGCCCTGCATGGGCTGTGGGTGTGTCCTTGAGGGGCTGGGGCCGTTGTGTCATAGGGCCATGGACGTCGCTCCTGGGAGTTGGCATGTCCCCAGGGGTTTGCCATGCTGTCTACCATTCATGCTGTGATCGTTGATTACTACTAATAGAAGATTAAAACATCAAACATACCTGTGGGCCACTGTTTCCTGTTGTTGCCCCATCTGAAATTGTTGTCACTGCCTGCATCGGTTTTGAGCCCAAGGTGATAGTGGTGGTAGTTACTTGTTGGTTGATTTGACAACAAGTTGAAGTTTGTTTGTGACAACAGCACATGACAATAAACACGGCAACATGTTCAAACTTACTCAACTCGCTTGTGCGTTAAATTTTGTTGTTATCGTTCGTTCTCTAGTTACTAACCAGTTATTTTATCTCAGGTTCTGTTTCTATCTACAATGACATGCTGGACCCACCAAACTCCTCCCCATCCAAATGGGATGTGAATGATTACTTGGGGATTGGAGGATACAGCTTGAGTCATCAGGCTGGTGTGTATGCCAAATCACTCACCTTACCGATATTTGCTGACACATGCCCTCCTTTCTCTGTGGCGCACTCGCTCCTGTGCTCCTCCATATCGATGCGTGTAACCATGTCTCATCAGAGCCCACGGCGGCAGCGCAGGTCGTGCTAATAGCATGTCCTCTGCGCCACCTCTAGATGAGCCCATGCAGGCGATGTCGATAGTGACAGCGACTGGGGTGGCGACAGTGATGGTGGCAGCGCAGCAGCAGCCACACGATGGTGGCGGCGGCGCCAGCAATATGACAAGCGGTGGCACCAGCACTAGCGATGACAACGGCGGCAGCAACACGACGAACGGTGGCAGCACCAGTGACGCAGCGGCTGCGGCGGCAGTGACACAATGAGCAGCGGTGGCAGTGCCAGCAATGATGATGGCAGCGGCAGTAACATGACGAATGGAGGTAGTAGCGCCAGGGATGACAGCGGCGGTGCCAGCAACACGGCAGTGGCAGCGGCAGCGACATAACAACGGCGGCGACGCCAGCGACACAACAACGGCGGCGGCAGTGACAAGACAAGCGGCAGTGCCAGCGCCAGCGACATGATGACAACAGCGGCGGTGGCAGCGACATAATGACGGCAGCGACACCAGCGACACAATGGCAGCAGCAGCGACACAACGAGCGGTGGTGCCAGCACCAGCGACACAATGACAATGACGGCAGTGGTGGCAGCAACACGACGAGCGGTGGTGCCAGCGCCAGCGACACGATGACGACAACGGCGGCGGCAGCAACATAACGACGGCGGCAATGCCAGCGACACAATGGCAGTGGCGGCGGCGGCAGTGACATGATGAGCGGCAGTGCCAGCGCCAGCGACAATGCATCAGCAAAAGGTCTCAGTGACTTGGCGCACTTAACAGTGACAAAGTCACAATCAAGCCACCCAAGCCAGTCAAGTCATTTTTTTGCCTTGATTTTGCCTTGGAAAACAGTGGACCAAGGGCAAGACTCGAAAAGTTCAAGTCAATCAAGACAGATAAGTGACTAAGTATCCCAAGTACTTTCCAAGTACTCATAAATAAGCTGTCAAGACAGGAGAATATCACAAGCATTGATCAAGAAAAGCACAAGTTTCGAAATATGTGGAGCCCTGGGTACAGGTAGCAGCAGCCTGTCATCGTCGCCACTGCAGTGCCTGCTGCAGAGCACTGCCGCTGCCGCTGCTCTGCACGCGTTGCTGCCATCGTTGCGATGCGCTGCCGTCGCCGCTGCTGTCGTCGCTGCCACTCGTCATCTTCAAGGTTGTCGTTGCTGCTGCCACCGCCGCCGCGGCGCTTGCTGCCAATGCGCTGCCAGCCTGCCGCTGCCGCTACTTGCTGCTGCTGCTCTGCGTGTGTTGCCGCCATTGCCGCCATTGCTGCCGTTTGCTGCTGTCGTCGGTGCCGCTCATCGTTGTCATCATCGTTGTTGTCATCATCATCATCATCGTTGTCATCATCGTTGTCGTTGTCATCATCGTCATCGTTGTCATTGTTGTCGTCATCTCCACTGCTGTGCCCACTGCCGATGCGCTGCCGCTGCCGCTGCTTGCTGCGCTGCTCTGCGCGCGTTGCTGCCACCGTTGTGATGTGCTGCCGTTGCCGCTGCTTCCTGCTGTCATTGGTGCTGCTCGTCATTGTTGTTGTCGCCACCGCTGCAGCTGCAGCGCCTGTTGCCCCCATGTTGCCGCCATTGCAGTTGTTGCTACCGCCACCATGCTGCCGCTCATGCTGCTCCAGCGCTGCACCCTGCAGTTGCTGTAGCTACGCGGGAATCGGTCCCTCCGCTCGCGTTTTGGGTGAGGGAAGGGGGTGGGTGGCAAGAATTGGGCCCTCCAGGCTCCCGCAGCGACTGCAGCGGTGGTGTGGGTGCGGGTGCAGGTGCGGGTGCGGGTGCGGGTGCGGGTGCGGGTGCGGGTGCGGGTGCGGTGACACTGCTGGTGTGGCGGCAGCGGCGATGGTGCTGGTGCGGACATGGTCACTGTGGGAGGGTGCTGGCACGGCGGTGGTCAGTGGTCACGGTGAGTCAGCGACTGTGCTGGTGCGGCAGCGGTGATGGGGCTGGCGTGACAGCAGCTGTGGTGGCGGGGCATAGGAAAGAAGCCCAGCTCGTGCTTGTGGACGAGGGTGGGTGGCGGCACGGTGATGTGGGGGTGAACTCATCATGGGGGCAAAACCACCCACCGGGCCACCTCACATTTGCAAGCGAGGGTGTTGGCGATGCGGTGGCAGGGCGTCATGAACCTGTGAGGAGAGGAACTTTTGTCAGTTAAGGATGATATGACCAAAAAAAAACTTGCCCCAGTTTGCGCTTGTAGGCAGAGGGGGTGCCACGACTCAGTGCTGGCATAGTGGTGGTCACGGTGACTGCGCTGGTGCGGCAGCGGTGACTGTGGCACGGTGCTGGTGTGGCAGCGGCTGGTGACAGCGCTGGCACGGCGGCAGTGACGGTCACAGTCATGGTGTTGACGCAGCAGCGGCCGTGGTGAATTGGCAATGGTGCTGGGGCAGGCGCGGTAAGTCGCAGTGAGTATGCGTTTGATGCGAGGAAGGGGGTGGGTGGCAAGGATCGGGCCCTCCCGCTCGCGTTTCAGGTGAGGGAAAAGATACAGTATGAGGGAAAGAGGGGAAGCCAAGCCAAAGCTGGGGCTATTGACCCGAGCCAGGCCCTGCAAACCACTACCGGTTGTAACGGCTGGCTGTTCAGGATCAGCGACGTGGCCAAGTAGACCGCTGCAGGGTACGTCCTGGGAGGTGGTGGGCACCCATGGATGTTGGTACACAAAGGCTATTCGGAATCCGTTAGCGACCACTGGGAAGGATGAGTATTCCCTCACCTGATCAAACTTGGTCTTTATGCTGCCTATGTTCATCGCACTGACTGGGACCATGTCGAAAAAGCCATGCCACCATCGCCCAAGCAGCACAGCATGCTCGTTCAATACAGATTTGAGGGGGGTTGATGAGTCGATGCGCGAGGCGGCGGACGCTAGAATTGCCATTTCAAAACACTGTGCGATGGGCGCTTGGTCTCCCCCAGTCTTACCTTCATCCGTGACCACAACACAAATCATCATTTTCTTCCTATCTCTACCGACACAACAAAACCTTTCTTGAAGATATGCCGTTTGAGGAGTTGTTGGCGATCGTTCGTGGGGGGCTGGCCTGGGCTGGCCAGGTATTGAACCCAATTGAAATATTGGTGCGTTCGCGCGTTTTCTTACCTCTTACTATCCCTCACTCTTTCCAGCTGGACGCCATTGGGCTCAGAGTTGAGATCAACATACCTGCAAACATTCACATCGCAACCGACGCCGGGGTAGTGGTGTTCCACTACCCACTTTGTTTCGGCTTCATCTTCCCAAACCGCCGACGCCTGCAGGGCGGTGCCAGGGGAGCAGGTGCCCCCAGAATCCAGGGCCATCGTGGATAACAGAGGTCATGATAGCGAAGGGCGAATAGCAGTGCGAGATCAAACGGGGTGGATAGTACTTGTTGAGGAAATTTGAGAAATGTGTGCTGTATTGTGAGGGAAGCACGCAGCAAGATAATAAATAGAGATCTCGTCATTGTTTATAGAATATGATCTCCTGACATCCACCTGATTGTGTGACACAACAAACACAGCGCAGAAGATGACGACAAATGGTCTTGTACCTCAGCATGTTCGAGAGGTAGGAAAGAGATCCCCAATTGGGCTGGTAAGCCGAAAGCACCCCTCTATCCAGTGATCCAGAGCTATGGAAGCACTCAACGTCATCATCATATTTAGTTGATTAGCTGTTACGATTTTACCCACTATAACCTGCCATGCCTACTTACTTCTCACTTCTCGCCTTTTGCCTCATGACTGTTTTGAACTCTCGACTTGCATATGCTACAGACTCACGTGACCAGACTCGGTATCTCATCCCCGCACCCCATTACCTATATAAGACCGCCTAGAGTAGCTTGTATCCCCTAGGCTTGTTCTCTTTGTACCAATACTGAGTTCCGCTCTGGCCCTTGGTGGCTAACCGGCTTTCCCTCTCATCTTGTGAACCCTCAGATCCTCAGGCCGATTGCCTGACTTTGACCATCCCGTGCGAACCCCTGTCATTGGGTGACACGCCTAAGGGGACCGCCGCTGCGCTCAGTCTCAAGTCCGAGACTCATAGCGCCTGAGTCAAGACTTGACTCAGCGATAGACCGATACGATACGCCCAGGACTCAGGCGTAACATTAGAACAAGCCTCTCGAACCCCCAAACGGCCAACACTACAGGGCAAACTCGAAAACCCTAGAGACATCGACATACCCCACACTGATCGCCTAATCGCGAGAGATCCGACCGACCGAAAATCACGTGACTACCATCGATCGAAAGATACAAATCACCCGATCCCAGATCTAGGAGCTCTTATCAATCGCTCCACGACATCGACCGATAAACCGAAAATGGCGACGGGAGTACTCCCTACCATTAACGACAGCATGCACGCGCCACAAGCCCCTGTGGCGATATTCCCACCAGGGTATGGACCCCCTGGACCGAACCCACCGAATGCACCCCAGAACATTCTTTTAGTGCCCCAACTGCAAGATTACGATCTGCGATTGGAGGGCCGAGAATCATCCATCTTTTATGGCAACCGCACAACCACCGACTCCTTCATTCACAAACTGAGACTCTACCAGTACCTGAATGGGGAGCACCCAATCATCGTCAACGAAGCAACCTGAATTGCACACACCCTAACCTATGTCCAGGGCCCAGCCACCGCAGAATGGAAACGAGCCCAGGAAGAGTGGCTCATGACCAACCCCGACCCCGAATGGGACGACTTTGAGAACCAGTTTGCACAAGACTGGTTCGACACCAACGAACCCTATCACACAGCTGCGCAACTCGACAACCTCGCCATGACCCAAGGCGATATCGATGAGTACATCACACGCTTTGCAGAGCTCGCCCGCAAAGCAATGTACCAAGAAGACGACCCAGCAGTACTTGAGAAGTTCAAAAGGGGACTAACCTTGTGACTTCTTGAGGCCTGCATGAACTACGATGAACCACAAACATGGGACGACTGGAAATTGTCCAGCCAGCGACGCCAAGCTATCATCACAGCCCTCAAACCACATAAACAAGCGCTCTGGGAAGAAAGGCACCCCCGTGTACCATCACCGCCCATCAACACCCCAGCACTCACACGCATGACAATGCCAGAATCCGAACCGATGCAGATCGACTACATCGTGACCCACAAGGATTGACAATGTGCACAAGGAAGATGTTTCCTGTGCAATGGAGGCGGGCACATACAACGACACTGCCCAGAGAAAATCACAGAAGCCCCCGCACACCTCGCAGCTTCTCAACCCGGGAGTGAATCCAGGAAAGATAAGGCAACGCGAGCAGAGCTCCTCGCATACATCAGGGGACTCAACGACGAAGACCACCACGCCCTCTGTGCAGCAGCCAAATTCAACCAGGATGTGTTCCTCCCTTGCCTAAACTCCATGCGCATAGCAGTGTCATTTCACACCGCACAGACAAAAGCCGACCTCCTCGCCTTCCTCGACTGCAGGGCCACTGAGTGCTTTGTCAGCCAACAATTCATTGATAAACACAAGCTAGGGAAGCGGCTCCTACGAACCCCGAAACGACTAAAGAATGCCGACGGTTCCCTCAACTCAGGAGGCGACATCACCCACTACACCGACCTGGAAGTAATGACCGGCCAAGAACCACATGTCCTCCGTTTCTACATAGCAAACATGGACAAGGACCATGTTGTCCTAGGTTACCCTTGGTTCGCGGTGGCCAATCCCCTACCCGACTGGAAGAACACCACTTTACCCACCAGTGTAGTTTTACGAATGATAGGAGCCGCATCAGAAGCGCCCAGATCCTCCACCAGAGTTGCGGGCATGTCCACTGCGGAAGTCCACAACGAACCCTTCTGGGAAGAAGGGGATCAACTCTTTGTTCACATTGCCAAGACTACAGTGGCACAACAACTAGCAGAACAAGTGGCGGACAAGACAGAATGACGATGGGACGAGATCGTTCCCCCACAGTATCACGCACACGCCCGCATCTTCAGCGAAGAAGCATCGCAGAGATTCCCAGGTCCTCGGCCCTGGGATCATGCGATCGAGCTGAAACCGGACGCCCCACAGACACTAGACTGCAAGGTCTACCCCCTTATGCCGTCAGAAGATATTGCCCTACAAAAATTCATTGATGAGAACCTGGCGAAGGGTTACATTCGCACATCCAAATCCCCATACGCATTCCCCTTCTTTTTCATCAAGAAGAAGAACGGCGACCTCAGACCCATCCAGGATTATCGCAAACTCAACACCTGGACTACACGCAACACTACACCACTCCCACTCATCCGAGAGCTCATGGATCGACTCACACGCATGAATGGGCAACCATCGGCCCTGTTCACGAAACTTGACATTCGATGGGGTTACAACAACATCCGTATCAAGGATGGCGACCAGTGGAAAGCGGCATTCAAGACCAACCGAGGGCTCTTCGAACCCATGGTCATGTTCTTTGGACTCACCAATGCACCAGCCACCTTCCAATCCATGATGAACTGCCTGTTCCGTGAATTGATCAATGAAGGCTATGTCACCGTCTACATGGACGACATCTTGATCCACACCCCACGTGACATCCATCTCCACCACTGCATAGTAAACAACGTCCTAATGATCTTGGGACGCAACGACCTCTTCTTGAAACCCCAAAAATGCCAGTTCGAATCGGACTCCGTCGAATATCTCAGAGTCATCATCAGCGAAGGGTCCATTGCCATGGACCCTGTAAAAGTCACAGGCATCAAAGCCTGGAAGCGACCAACCACCCTGAAGGAAGTACGGGCCCTGCTCGGCTTCTTGAACTTCTACCGCATGTATATCCACGGTTTCAGCACGCTTGCTGCCCCACTCAACGCCCTCGTGGCCTGGTGTGCAAAAGGAGGGAAGTTTTATTGGGATGAAACCCACCAAGAAGCCTTCGACAGCCTCATTGAAGCAGTAATCACAGCACCAGTCCTACGCCAACCACAGTTTGAGAAGGCGTTCATTGTCGACACCGATGCCTCAGCATACACCATCGGAGCAGTGCTGCAGCAACGTGATGACCGGAATAAGCTCCGCCCCGTCGCATTTCTGTTGGCAACCCTTGATGAAACGCAGAGAAACTGGGACATCTACGACAAGGAACTGTATGCAGTGGTTCGTGCCCTCGAGTACTGGCAACCCTATCTCGCCAGCTCCCACCACCAAACCCTCATTCACACCGACCACCACAACCTCCAATACTTCAGGAAACCGCAGAACCTGAACCGACGACAGGCATGTTGGCACCAAGAACTCGCAGACTACGACTTCAAGTTGGTGCACGTGCCTGGAAAGAAACACATCCCCGCTGACTTCTTGTCGCGTCCCTTCGGTGTAAACCAGGGGGACGACAATAATAAGGGAGTCACACTCCTCCCCGAAACTTGCTTCGCCAAACTCACATTCCCTGACGAGTTAGAGGCACGACACAAAGTCTTATGTCTCCACCACAACCACCCATTAGCCGGACACCCCGGCATTGCCAACACCCAGCACCTACTCGACCAGCAGTATGAGGGAGAGGGCATGAAGGAATTCGCCACAGAATACGTACGCGGCTGCGCTTCGTGCCAGGAGAATAAACCACGAACCCACCATCGATGAGCCCCTCTCCAGCACCTCCCTATGGACCCTACGCAGGGTCCATTCCAAACGATTGCCATGGACTTGATCATGGACCTGCCGGAGTCACACGGCTTTAATGCCGTCCTCACGGTGGTCGATCAAGGTTGCTCCAAGGCAGCAAAATTCCTCCCTTGCACCACAAACATTACTGGAGAGGGCGTAGCCGCCCTCTACCTCTGTCATCTGATCCCTTGGTTTGGGATACCCAGGAAGATCATCAGCGACCGCGACCCCTGATTTGTATCCCAATTTACCATGGAGCTTTGTTGGCTCCTTCACATCCAACAGAATGTCTCCACAGTGTTCCACCCCCGAACAGATGGCGCTAGTGAACACGCCAACCAATGGCTAGAGCAGTACCTCCACCTCTGGACCTCGAACGACCAGACTGCGTGGGCCCCTTACCTCCCCCTCGCAGAATATGTCCACAACTCGTGGCCACACGATCGCTCTGGACAAACACCCCATCAATTGCTCTTTGGCACGAAGCCATTCATCCCGATGTCCACTGAAGAAGCTTGGGTGCCAGAAGTCACCGAGCGCCTTCAGAAGATCCGGGAGGCACGCGAGGCCGCCGTGAAAGTGTTCCAGACCGCAACCGACCGCACAATACCGGTCGAATTTGACGAAGGGGACCAGGTGTGGCTTGAAGGGCGCAACCTTAAGCTCCACTACCCCACGATGAAACTCGCACCATGCTGATATGGCCCATTCCCCGTCATACAGAAGCTGTCCCCAGTCACATACCGCCTTCGCTTACCCACGACCATGCGGATCCACCCCACCTTCCATGTGGATCTGCTCACACGATACGTCGAAACAGATGCCCATGGCCACAACTACACCTGGCCGGATCCTGAAGTTATTGAAGGCGACCCCGAATGGGAGGTCAAATCGATCCGCCGGGCGGACCTTTACGGCAGGCGACGGGAACTCCGCTTCCTGGTTCATTGGAAGGGATTCCCAGCCTCTGAAGATTCTTGGGTCTCGGCCCACGATCTCCACACACCTGACCTGATCGAGGCCTTCTACTTACACAACCCTGATGCACCATGAGCTATGCCACAGGCACCAGGATGGCACCTGCCTCAAGGGGGGGGTAATTCCCCTACGCCCACTCTCACGATGCCATCAATAACAACAGAACCCGCAAGATCATTAGCCCCTCAACCCAACACAAGGCCAACATCGACAACTACAAGAACCGGCAGACAAACACAACTGCCAGCAAGATACGCATTCCTCAAACTGTTCCCATCACGCTTCCAACAGTCGCTCGCACGCTGACACCAATCAACGATCCCCTGGAGTACCGCATGAACTACGACCCTCTTCCCATTCCCTACACCTACTTCCACTACTACTACTCACCCACCGACAAGAAATGAATCGCAAAACAACCCTTGAAAGAAGAATACCCTAGACCACCTACTATACGCACCTTCCACATCCTCGCCTCCCCTCACGCCATCCCGTTCATCCCGAAACAACCGAAACACGAGACCCGACAAGAACGACACTCCAACCTCCACCCATACTTCTGCAAGTCTGATTACTGTCCTTACCACCATCCATACTGAATGACCACCTCCTTCACATCCCCCCTTGACGACCTCATTGAAGAAAGAACCGAACTTGACCAACGCTTCCTCGCCCTATTCCTGAGAAGCCAAATCCATGGCCTCTCCTGCCCACGACTCTGCACCCGATCACGATCCATCTATCAGCCAAATGTTGAACACCGAAGATTGGCTGATGATTGGCATCAGTGGAAGCAAGACTCGAATGCTTTCGTACAGCGAGTACTCGACACCATTAGGAGGCACGTCTACACACCCTGACGTCCAGTGTGCGCGCGGTGGATGCACAAGTGAGTTCAAAGGGAGTAAGAGGGTGTTGAGGGTGGCGTAATGTCGAAGGCAAAGGTGGAGAGCATTCTCAAAGGCTTGAGGCATGCAGAGAGAGAATCGTGCAGAGATGAGGAGGAATGGGCTTGCAATCAGCTCTAGGACGCTGGTCGCTTGCTTTTTCAATTGCACAAAACCGGGAGCTTAAGTACATCTGGAGAGACACAGGATCGCGTGGCCAATATCGTAGAGTACGGTAGCACTTCAGGTTACCACTGGTCCAACCCTATTAGGCTTAATAATTTCTATTAAGCATTGAG
>QLOZ01013364.1:0-40266 GCA_003314065.1 Lactarius sp. MG50
GGACGATGCCCCGTGTACGGAAAAGCTCGATGCGTTGAGGATAAGCCTCTATGAGTTCGTCAAGAACGTGAGTCGTAGTAGATTCGGCGAGTTGCCTATTCTCTCCGAGTGAATACGAGCCAGGCAAGGAGACAATGAGACAAACCGAGAGGGTATCTTTTCGTGGAAAAAATGAACATATTTGGCGTCGGCATCGTTGGGATCTTTATTGAATCTTTGGCATGAACAGGGATGAAGACCCAGAGGAAAGGGACCACGCACCGACTTTGAGGACGCGCTCTGCGATATCTTCAAAGACACAACCACCTTGCATCACCATCACACTCGAGGCAATCTCGTCCGCTCTGTAGGCGGCAGCGAGCTTCTGCACCGCGAGCGCGCGCAGCCGGTGAATCCGCGTCGCAGACATTGCAACGTTCCTGCCTCTACCTGAATCACCCAAAGGATTCATGCCCAACGATTGAGCAAGGGCCCAAGGGCTACCGTGTAGATTCGGACTCCCGCCACCCCGTATAGATCCCAGCGCAGCCGCGGACATCCCTGACGAGGCACGTATAGCAAGTTCGGAGGCTTCATCTATGAGACGGCGAATGGTCGTGACAGAGCGAAAGACACCTGGATCAATCGGCGGAGGGATCGGTTTGCCAGGTGGTGGGGCAGGCAGCGGAGGATAGGATAATGAAGAGATGTTACGCCGAGGGGAGTCTGGCGGAGAAAGGTCCCCAAAACTCGCGTTGCTGCGATCGCGCACCCGCGGAAAGTGTTGAAGAGGTGGTGACAGTGACACCATGCGTGGCTCTGGTTGGAAGGTTGCGGGGTCGAGATTAAGGTGGAGGAGAGACTCGAGGAGTTCTATCGGGAGCTGGAGCCATGGGCCCTATTTCTCATGATGCGGGGACGTAGAGACAGTCAAAGGGGAGAGACATACATGGTATGAGCTGATATATCGCCAATGTTTGTTACGGCTGATACGCAACATGAGCGGACTGGGTTCGTCGTCTTCATTGAGAGGTTTGGCATTTGGTTCGTCTTGAGATTTGGCCGATTTCTTTGACTTTTTCTTTTTCTTCTTTCTAGGCGTGCTGGAGGTGTCCTGGACCTGCGCCACGGTGGTATCGGGTGGTGACACTGTCTCTAAGCCCGTTGAATCGGTGAGAGACAGGCTCATCAAAGAGGCCTGTCCAACAGGCAAGCAAACACCTTCAGAAGGAACTTGAAGAGCGATCTCTGCCATGAAGGACAATAGTAGAGCGTGTGCGGGTGCTAGCCACTGCGGCTGCGGCTTGACATTCGGGTGAAGGCGGGCGCCTCCGAGTCGGTTCTGTTCTGCGCTGTTGTTCGGAGCTTTCGGTGCAAATTTTTGGCCCGAGACCGATTCAGTTACTCTACATTTGCATTTGTGTGCCTTTCAGGTCCGCTTTTTTCATCAAGCCAACTTTACACTGGCCCCTCGTCTTATTCGTTCTTTCTGTTTGGGCAACTCTATCACCGTGATTGCGCCGCATCACCACTACTGTTTATGATGAAAGTGCGATTGCCCCGGATGCGCGATAGTCTGTCAGGGCATTCAGCGCTTAAGATCACCTGAAACCCTGACCATCCATAACCCGCTTGTTCCCCAGTATAAGTTAGTCCTTCCCTTATGACGCCCTAATGACAGGTATCAAAATGGGTGATGATTAATCCATTGGACGGATTCGAGACACTCTCGAGAGTAGTCCTCTGTTTGATGAAGGTTTCGCCCAGCCAAAGCATCCTTTGCCGGTGGTCCGTCTGCCAACATTCCTGACAGTCAAAGCCTGTCAGACCAGGTATGGCTATTCTTCTTTTTCCTAGCAGAAGCCGCGAGTCAATCAGCAATCAAGCAAGAACAATCCCTTTCATGCCTTACTAATGCGTCCATCACCGTCATATCTCGGAGCATTGCGAGAAATGAGGGGAAAGGGGGTAGGGATATATTCCTTCCGTAGTGCATTATCTCATCACGTCACCGCCACAAGCAGCCCGATGTTCGTCAAAAGTGGTGTAGGCATCTATCGATGAGTCCAGGACTCAGATAGACATCTTGCAAGCCTTGACCCTCGGCCTCGACTACAGCTCTAGGCTCATGCGTAACTTACAAACTTTAGCACGCAGTGTGGCCACTGGGATCGAGACTTTAAAGCTCGATAGGCACAGGAGAACCTTTCTGGCATCTGATTTGAACATAATTCATCATTCAGGCATCCTGTCAGCCACTCGTCGAGTTATCTAGGTACGTTTTATGGTTTCATCCACCTGCGACCTGAATCCTCCTTTGGAACCCTTCCTGATCTGACATTTGTGTCCACCACGGAATTGCCTCCGGCTTTTGGCACTTCCAAAACGGGTTCAAGGCGCGTTCCTCGCGCTTTCGCCACCACCGTACCTGCTGTCGCCTTAATCCAAGTTGGGGAATGGTTGGCTGCTCAGCGCTCCCTCGAGCCTGAAATTCTGCCATCTTATCGTGTGTCCACCCAATGCCCTTTATTCCTTGTGGCCGCCTTGGCCGAGACTCGGACGCGCTGACGGCCAATCAATGGCCCTATGGCAGGTGTCACCGTGTGCGACCCGGTCTCGGCACCTTACACAGCTCACAGATGCGAAAATCACAGTATCTCTAGAATTGGCCGCACTTTGGCAGCAGCGGATCTCAGCTGTGTGTCGTGGTACGTTATAGCTGGCTTCGTGCACATAAAAGGCCATCCTCTGCCCTGTCAATCGCTGCAATCGGCCTCCCCCATCTTTCGCTCGACAACGCAACCGACAATTATGGCAGTGATCCCAGTCACCTCACTTGCACAGTTCAACAGTGTCGTGAGCTTATTTATATATATATATATATCCCTGATCGTCTCTCACCCCGCCCTTCGTCTCGTCTCACCTTGCTGGTTGTACAGATCAGCACGGATCGTGTCGCCGTCATATATTTCTGGGCGTACTGGTGTGGCCCTTGCCGCGGCATGACGCCGATCTTCAATGGAGTGGCGGACTCGGGCTCGTTCGCTGGCGTCGACTTTTACAGAGTTGACATTGACCATGCGCATGACGTCGTGGAGCACGTCGCCGGGCAGACGGTGCGTGCGTTTCCCAAGCTGGATGGATGCGTGGTCGCACCACACAGACGTACCATTTTAATCTCTGACGCGTTGTCCCATGTACGCGCAGATTCCCGGCTTTTACGTATACCAGCGCGGTCGCAAACTGGGTGAGGTCATCGGCGCGCGCCCTGCTGAGTTGCAGGTACGTACAGTTTTCCAAGGTGATTGGGGTATTCTGACGATGCCCCTCACGCGTTCCAAGAACTTGTTTGCTACCGCGGCAAGAGCGGCACAGTCTTCCGCTTAATCATCAGCAGACGTTGACTGCTGATGGGGGATAAGATAGAATTTCTCGATTTCACACCCGTACATAATTTATGCTTTGTGTGTTGTATAACTTTCCTTTGTTGTGACTCCAAGCTGGATCAGGCCTTGTAGGTATTGGCGAAGTCTGCTTAGAGTATGTAACGTTAGTGGTTCATGTCACCACCCTGTACCGCGGTATCTTCTTCGTGCCATATATTTTAATTTACTATAAACCATGTCGCTCATGATGTATTGAGTTTTTCGGCAACGCTGCGAAGAGCTCGTGAGAGCTGGGTGAGACAGCCGTGTGCAATTTGGCGGGGGTTCTCGTCCGCACACGTCACCATCGTAGGAGCGTAGCGAATACCATTCAAGAGATTAGGCAAAGCGTAGTTGCAGATGAGCCAGCTCGGGTTCTCGTACTACAGTTCCAGCTTGGTGTGGGGCGCATTTTGTCTCAACGGCGTGAGGTGCTTGATAGCTTGGAACATCATGATCGCCATCGGGGCCCGAAGAAAGCTCGGGTAGAAAGTGATGGTGGTCTTACGTCTCACCGCTCAGTCCGAATTTCCCGGGACCGAGCCGAGCTCAGTGGTTGTTGAACGGCCGCAACTAAGGCGTAGGAGTAATAGGGCTCGTAAAACGTTTGGGCTCGGCCATTTGGGCCCGAAGTGCGGGTGCAAAGGCTTGAAAATCTCTGTTCAAAATCCTAAAAGGTACCGACGATCGCTGGAATCTAGCCCTTTTCGTGCAGAAGACATGTCATTTTGGGTGAACAGGGGTAGCCCTGTTGTTTATCACAAGCCTAGAAATTTCATTTCCTTTCGGCGCGCGCGCCTCGCTGCGCGATAGTCATTCATCTCGCGGTTGGCGTCTTCTCAATTTCGGCGATTGGTTATCGAACGAGATGGGCAGGGTCGACCCGACCGCGCTGTGCAGAGGGTATGGGTTCCTTAAAAGGCCAAATTTGGGCGCACAGGTAATAAGCAGTGTGCGGCCTATGTTGGATGAGGGCGGGAAGCACTCGGGAAGATTGCATAGCGTCGTGTAAGGGGATAATCGCTACATAATGAGGCTCAATGAGGGGCAAGGATGCGTGCCCAAGGCTAAGAGCAGCAACAGAGGCACTGGCAGAAAACTGCCCTGTGATTACCACGAGCTCTACCTGGACGGCCCTGCCTGTGAGCTGAGAAGCCGCGCTGGAACACGGACGCACCTGTCAACAGCTATTAAAAGAATACAAGATCAATCAACGTCCAATATCATTGACTGCTTTCTGGGCCAGCTTGCGCATGTACAGTTCGAGAATCGCCGTCATGCTGCAGCGTACCCAGAAGGTGATCCAGTTTGTCCAAAATCACGTCTATCCTCCCCTCGACGTTTTGGCCGATGGAATCAGCCCGCTCGAGCTGCTGCAGCAAAGTCGCGATGTCCTGATCTGCAGCATCGTCGGGAATATCCTGTGCCAGTAGTTGGGAAATATGTTCGATATCGCTGGAAAGAGACGATCCTTCCTCAGAGACGTCTGTGAGAGAAGAAAGCGAGGTCGTTGTATCTGTGTTTGAGCCGGACATGGCCCAAGTACTGTGATAGGACAACTTGGAGATGCGCGCGCGCCTTTGGCTCGGAGCCACTTACTTCATCCGCCCATGCCATGGTGCACCGTTCCCCCGACGCTGCTCTTCGCTACGTACTACAGTCATTACCCTCTCGACCGTTTCAAAAAGGTGAACTAGACAAACTCGTGTCGAAAGTTCTGCAAGATACACCTTCAAGGTTCTCCCCAGATGTAAGGCGCGGACAATGGGAGTTGGCACTTAAGAATGAAATATTCACTCTCGCTGTATGCACGCGTCGTCTTTCGTGCCACGTTCATTCTAATAGGCCGTGTACCGCAGTTGAAAGAGGGAAAAGCACTCAGCGATCCGGAGACCACCTATTACGACGAACTGAAGGATAGGCTGGAGCTCGTGCTGACCTTCACCGAGCAAGGTGCGCCTCCCCCCCTACCAGGCCAGCTGTCCGCTGACGTCCCGAAACAGATGCCTGTGAGCAAGCATTTCCGCTCTCTGCTCTCCAGGATCTCCTCGAAACACAAACTATCGCCTCATGCTCACACATTTTCTCCTGGATCGAGTCGCGTGCTACCCGTCTTACCGTAGGGATGGTTCCTCAGAAAGGAAAGGCACTTGTCCTCCTTCGCACCCTAAACGACCTCTTGCGTCGGTTATCCAAGATGGGATCCAACACCATCTTCTGCGGCCGGATTCTCACGTTCCTCAGTGGCGTGTTCCCGCTCGGAGAGCGCAGCGGCGTGAATTTGCGTGGCGAGTACGGTCCGACGTGGGACACTGTACGGTTTCCTCACGAAAAAGAGGCTCAGGATGAGAAGATGGAGGACCGAGTGAAGCCCGAAGAGTCTATGGCGGTCGACGAGCCATCCGCTGAAAAGCCTGCTACGTCATCCAAGTCAGTGACAGAGACAATTGAGAAAAAAGAAGGCAAGTGAATCAATCATCCACGCATTCTATGCCGATGCTCAACATATCTTAGACCTTTACAATACGTTCTGGTCACTTCAACTCCCTTTCTCCAAGCCGTCACAGTTTGTTTTTCCGCAGGCATTCGGCGAGTTTCAGGAAGCCGTCAACAAGGTGCTACCCGTGATCAAGGAGGCAACGGCAAAAGAGCGTGCTCTCACAGGTAGTCGCACGGTTATGACCGGCGCTGCGGCAGCGAACCCTCTTAAGCGAAAGCGGGAAGTAGAACCTGCCGCAGAGCAAACCACTGGAAAGGAATACTTCTTTGCCAAGTTCCTGACAAGCCCCGATCTGCTTGATCTAGAAGTACGGCTGAATCTGTTTATCTTGACGCGATTACAATTTGACATCGAGCGCAGATCGCAGACACCCACTTCCGAAGGCAGTTCCTGTTTCAGCTGCTCGTACTACTCCATCACCTACAGACGTTCACAAAAGAGGCTAAGGCCTTGTGGATCTCTCCGCGTAATCGCTCGCTCCAGATGGAGTTCACGCTTGAAGGTGATGCCGTACAGTGGGTCTCTGATACGATTGCGCGGGCGCACGAGGAGCTCAGGCAGACGGCTCCTGCTGGCCGGTTGTTCGCCGACGCCGTCGTGGGTGTACTTGAGCGAGAGCGTAATTGGGTGCGTTGGAAGAACGATATCTGTTCTCCATTCGACCGCGAGCCTGAGCCGGGCCCAAGTCTGGAAGAGAGCACACGATCAAAAAGGGAGGCGATGCGCGCAGAGCCAGAAGAATGGCCACACTCGCTTGGCTCTGCACACCTCACGGAAACTTGGGAGATGGGGTATAGAGACCTGGGCGATCTTGAGAGCCCATTCCAGTGCGTTTACTCGAGTCTTGACCTATCAGCTGGCTTATATACAATTTCTTAAGGCCTGGCGACGTGAAGGACTTTGTGAAGAAAATCAAGCTAGAAGACAGCAAGGTTGAGATGCGCAAAAAAGCCCTCGCTCGTCAAGCGGAGCGTATCGCCGCTGCACGTGCCAAAGCGGCAGCGGCAGCATCGGGTACTGCAACACCTAACACACAGGAAACCACTGTCGAGCAGGCTGCTAAGTCTGCCACCTCCGCCTCGACCGCAGGTGGCTCCCTTCATCCTTCTCTTCCTGCAAAACCAGGATCCACGTCATCACAAGCACCAGAGTCGCAAGCGCAAGCGACATCGACGCCCACTCCGCCAACGCCGGCGCCCGCCGCACCAGAGCGGGTACCGACTCCAGCACCGCCCCCGGCCCCGGCCCCGGCCACCACCCCTCCGGACGAACAGATCCTCAAACTAGAGGAGGTGAGAATGTCTCCTTTGCACGCCAAACTCTATGACGATCGCGCGATCTGAAAACTGATTGTCTTACAGAACAAGCAGCGTTGGGCATGGCTTGCCCTGCGCACGGCTCGCGACCAATACCTCGCGCAGTTCGCAAAGATCGGCGTGGGCGATATCATCGCGTTGGCAGCGGAAATAGACCGCGAGCGTGAAGCGCGCGAGAGTGCTGCGTCACAGGAACGCGGGACCAGTCCGCTGGGAGCGTCGCTGGATGCCAAGCAAGGGGTTCCTGCGCCGGACGTCGCGGTGAAACTCGGGAACGACACGGCAGCTACCAAGGATGCGGAAGGCGATGTCAAGATGGAGGGGTAAGCGCGTATGGCCGGTCTTCGCATGTTGCGGTGTCTGCTTTATTCTTAGCAAATTGACTTAAACTCCACTATATCACGATCGATATCTACCAATAGATTGATATGATATAGCTGCATTCGATTTTCCATTGAAATAGCAACTTGTCTGAGTCGATAATCGATGGAAGATTCTTTAGCCATCTAATGCCTAGTGGTGCGACCCTTTTTCGTTGTACTGTACTGTACTGTACGATTGCCTGCAGTGCAGCATATGATTAAGGGTAGTCGCTGTTGCTGACATAATGACGATCACAGCGTTTCAGGGTGCTTTCAGGGTCCAAGCACTACGTCAGTGATGCTAATGTGGGGGATGTACTGCGGGAGGAAGCAGGAAGTGGATCTATGTACTTGGCAGATACAATTGGCACCTGGTATCCCGACTCGACAGGAATGATGGCGAGGTAGACACTTTGATGAAGGGAGAGTTGGTCTTAAAGCGACAAAAGCACCCGAACTCAGCGGAAGAGCCCGAGACCACCCGTAAGAAGTGCGCAAGTTGGCACATAGTAACTTACTGTACGCATCGCATATTCGGAACTAGGTGCGCACAGAGAAGAATCTCTTCGTTGTGTCATAGATACAGACTGGCGTTCGACGTGTTTTACAGTACTGTATGACGACGATAAACTCTTTGGTGAGATTAACCCAAAAGGGGGCATGTCAGAACCCGGATCCAGCGGAGAGAACCAAACAACGCAAGCATGTGAATACATCACATCGCACCAGTGTTTAGAGCTGCGTATTCGAGCTGCACATTCAAGGCAAACACCACTAGGTGATTGGGGTCTGATGGGAACCCTCAAAGCACTCAACAAGCCTTTTCAGGAGGTGGTATCACTGACTGAGACAGATCGAATAGGTTCGAGAATATGGGGTGTTAGTTTAGCCCGACGCAATGCAATGAGTGTCTCTCATTCATCCCAAGGCACCGGAGGGAAGACCAAGGTTTCACAACCCATGGGAAGGGCCGCCCTACCCTAGCAACAGGATGGAACACGCTTATAGGTCTAAAATGCCGGGCCGGAATCGCTGGTTCTGTGTGGTTTCATCGTTCGCATGACCCACGATAGTCGTACGACCAACAGCCTGCAGAGCTTGAGAAGGCGAGAACAGCTCACATTTGGGCGGTACCGGCAGTGGGAATTAATTGCGTGGTGCCCTCATGATCAAGCCGCGGCAATATGACCGTGCAAAATGGAATAGATACCAACTCAGTGCTTGGAGGCGCGAGGCCTGCTGCGGATGAGGTCACACGGATGAAAAGAGGAGCGACCCTGTGCATTGTAGGCGGTACAGTACAGTACAGTACAGTAGTACAGTACATGATAGTTAAGGAGAAAAATGGATTAGACGCTGGGAGTAACGATCGGGAAATTTTTATGGAATGACACGAGCGGGATGTTGTAATTGACGTCGGGTGAATTGAAGAAAAAAGGGCGACAGTTTGTTACAACGAACATCCCCTTCAATTCCCATCTAATCCTGTCCGTGTTTCATAGACTTAACTTATCACCTTTCCGTTCCCTCTCCCATTCCCCTGTCGTCACTGTCACCACTAAATGCCTTCTACCGAGAAACCTTCCCTTAGAGTGCGGTTTCCTTTACGGCCACCGTGCGACCATTTACCTTTCTCGACAGCGTGTTCTGGTCACCGGCGGTGCCGGTTACATTGGTGAGCCACTCCTTATTTCGCTGGGTTAACTTTTTCATGTCCGTGGCTGAATGGCAACAGGCTCCCATGTCGTCTTTGCTCTTCAGGAAACACGACGATACAAGGTCATCTGCATCGACAACTACCACAACTCATACCCCAAAGCGGTTTCACGACTAGAGGAGATAGCACGAAATGGATTATCAGCAGATGCAACGGACTTGGACAAAGAGTCGACGGTAATCGACTCGTACCGGTGCGATTTAACGGACCCCGTCGCCGTGCGCGCCGTCTTTGAGAAGTATGGTAAGGGTGGCATTTGGGGTGTGATTCACATAGCGGTATGTTTTCCACGCTGCGCATTTTCAGCTGGGAGGGAGAAAAAGGCGTGTTGATGTTCATCCGGCGTCAAATAGGCCTACAAGGCCGTAGGCGAGTCGACAGAAATACCTCTGACGTACTACCACAACAATGTCAGCGCAACGGTATTCCTCCTCCAAATTATGTCCGAATTCGACTGCACCCGACTCGTCTATTCGTCCTCCGCGACCGTGTATGGCACACCCCCGGTGGTGCCAATCCCAGAAACCACCCGGCTCAAGGCAGACAGCCCATACGGGCAAAGTAAAGTGATGTGCGAGGCGATCATCCAGGACCTCACGCAAGGTACGTGCTTCTTTCCTGTCCATATCGGGTCTACCTCTGTCCGCTGAGCAAGCTGGCATAGCGGAACCCAAGCGCTGGCGGGCCATCTCGCTACGGTACTTCAACCCCGCTGGCGCACACCCGTCAGGCCTAATCGGCGAGGACCCGCGTGGGCGACCGGGTAACCTCCTCCCTTTACTCGGACAGATGGCCGTCGGGCGCATAAAAGAGTCTACGCTGCAGGTCTTTGGGGACGACTACCCCACCCCGTACGTCCCCCTTTTTTGCCCCCTCTTTTTTCACTTTTGTCATTGGGAATGAAATTGACGCGCGTTGTCTTTTTTTACGTAGGGACGGGACGTGTGTGCGCGACTACCTACACGTGCTCGACCTTGCGGCGGGCCACCTTCTAGCTCTTGATGCGCTCGCGCCTAGCTCGACCGCGTGCGACAACTGCAAGCCGCCCACGCCCTATAAAGCGTACAACCTTGGACGAGGGCAGGGTTTCAGCGTGCTGCAAATCCTCGAGGCAATGCGCGCAGCGACCGGATTCAACTACAGATACAGCATCATTGGTCGTCGGTGCGTGCTACATTACTGGCTACATTTCGAAGGCCCCAACTGATGATGATAATGTCGTGGCCCCAGGCGCGGTGACGTTCCCGATTTGACGGCGGATCCTAGACTCGCAGAGGAGGAACTCGGGTTCAGTGCAAAACAGGATCTCAAAACGATGTGTCGAGACTTGTGGAATTGGCAGACGAAGAATCCGAACGGGTACGGCTCGGATTGATTTTGTTCCTCCCCCGGTAGGAGGCATGCGGACTCGGACTCGGACTCGGACTCGGACTTGTTGGGCCGAGGGACGGTCTCGTTTGCGCGCGCGCGTCCTAGGCGTGTCCGTGCGCAGGACTGCTGTGTCTTATCATACGTCGTGAGTTCGGACAGTATTATTACCCCCCACTTATTAGACGTCTCTTGTTTCCCTCTTCACGGACCGGCCTACGTACGAGCGGGACATATGCACGTTCGATTCGTGGAGCTAGTTATACCCATATACCAATCCCTACCTAGAACGCGCAGACAATCTTTGGATAACCCATCCTATCGCGACGACGCACCGCACGCGTAGGGGAAAAAAAAACGAGCCGTTCATGGAAAAAGGAATGTGTCATGTTTAAAAGAACGGAAGAGTAAAAATGGTAAAATGGAAAGACAATCTGCTCAGAAGAACACGAACACCTCGCCCGCCCGCCGCTCGCTAATGACCACCTCCTCAGGTCGCACCACGCGCATCCTGCCTACACCAACCGGAAGTCCCTGCTTGCCGTCGTCGCCGCCGCCGCTCCTACCGCGTGCCGCCACGCGAGCGGCAAACGCAAACGCGCTGCGTACGGGCGACGGCGTGGCGGGCCCGACCGAGTCCGCCGGCGACGGCGGCGCGCTGTCCTCGCCCTCGCCCCCCCACCCGCGCGACGTGAACGCGCGCGCAGTTGGGTCCAGGCGCTGCGCGGCGGGGGTAGATGGCCTGAATACGGGCGCGGCGGGGTTGAGCTTCGTCGTGGTCGTGGCTGCGGATGCGCGCGTGGGCGGCGCGACTGGCGCGGCCGGTTTGGGTGCGGTGCTGTCGGGTGGTGGTGCTGCGGATCCGGATCCGGCTGTTGTTCCTGCTGAGGGCGTGTGGGGTGCGTCGTTGGGGGGCTGGACGCTCCGTGGTAGTGGAGCGGGGTGCGAGTGCGGGTGCGAGTGCGATGCAGTGGAGAGTTTGCGGCTCTTGCTCCGCGCGGGGTTTCTGACCTGCTTTGCAGCAGCAGCAGCGGCAACGGGCTGCGCGTAAGCAATCCAAAAGGGCAAAGCAAAGGAATGGATCGGGGAGAGAGATGGCCTGGCTCAAAGACTACCCACCGTTGCAAGGTAATACGCCGCGACGCCGCAGGCGCCAACGAAGGTCGGGAACAGGACGAACTTGACGACACCTTGGAAGAGCAGGAGGAGGAGGAGCATCGACCTGCCGCTGCCCTCCGCCGCCGCTGCCCCCATATGCGGAACGCCGATCGGGACAGGGACGAAGAGGTCACGACCGGCGGCGGTGCCAGCGCGGACGAGCTTGAAGAACAGCCCCGCCGCGACGCCGCCCGCTCCGCCGGCCGAGTCTGTCGAGGGCGACGCAGCGTGGGAGCGGTAGTAGTAGTGCGACACGATGGGGAGGAGCGTGCGCGCGGCGAGCCATGCCGTGGCGCGGAGGGCGCAGATCGACCCCGTCGTGTAGAATACGACGGTCATCAGCATGCTGTAGAGTGAGTTCTTGCTGCTTTCCATTGTTTGTTGTAGGGGTTGTGGGGAGTACTGTATGAGTTCAGTTCAGGAGGTGGCTGGCGAGTGCGGCCGGTTTTGTCACGCGTGTGTACTGCTGAGCTGAGCTGAGCGCGTCGTGTCCACGTGATATCAGGGCTGCATCACGCCACGCCAATCAATTAGTCAGCGGAAGCAGTGCTTATCACTCGAACTGTTCCCTGGGTTGAACGTTGAGCATACACCTCTATTTAACAAAGCATGGTACGTCAATACGTTTATTTTTTTTGGGGGGGGGAAAGAGGGAAATAATCTTTATGTGTCTATATATAGTCTGGCTGGGAAGTTCGCCTCTCGAACTCGCGAAAGGTACCTTATTTTTTCAACACGGCGACGCAGCAATCCATCTGGGATCCACCGGAGGGGCTGACGAAAGAACAAATCGCAGCCCTTCCGGGTGCGTCGCTTCTCCGGCCCAAGGACGTCCGCGCAAGCCACATTTTGGTCAAGCATAGCGGTTCGCGGCGGCCCTCGAGTTGGAAAGAGGCAAGTCCGACCCCACCCCAACTCCATTAGTTTTCTTATCAGGCCTCCGACTTAACGTCGTCTCGTTTATCTAACAGCCTAACATCACGCGTTCCAAGGAGGAGGCTATCGCAATCCTGCGGGGATACGAGGCGGAGATTGGGACGGACGCAGATAAGTTTGGGCAACTGGCTCGCGAGCACTCGGATTGTTCCTCGCACGATCACGATGGCGACCTGAGCTGGTTTGGTCCCGGACAGATGCAAAAGCCTTTCGAAGATGCGGCGTTTTCGCTGCGAGTCGGGGAGATTAGCGGCGTGGTTGAGACGCAGAGTGGCGTGCATCTCATCTTGCGCACCGGCTGAAATCGTCTATACGGGGACGCTGCGCCGTTAACCGGATTTGTGGGAAGTAAAAGCTTGTACCATATATGCATACAGAGTGCAAGATGGGGATTATCCAACAATACACCGAAGAAATACCAATTTGACATCCTCCTCAGAAAGCCGGATAGTGTGGCAATCCCAATGCGCGACTATGATTATGTTCCTGTCTGAGCACCTTAGTTCAGTGGAGTGCTGTACTGCATTAACCGGCAATCGTGATCGAAACTATTGATGCTTAAGCCTTTAATTTATGCGCAGACTGCGACGCGCCCCAAGTGTGCATCACAAGTATAACAACTCCGCTCATGTGATGGCAGGGGCCGAGGGCAACAAACTCAGCTGATAGGCACCGGGCACAGGACGAAGTTGAGTATGCCGTACATGGGAAAGCCCAGGACGGAAAACCAGGAGAGGAAGGCGCGTCTGTACCAATCGCATGGGCGCGATATACCACGTTCTTTCTGGCCGGACATCCTTAACAACAAAGGGGATCACCTTGCGTAGGCGCATTGCACTGGCGAGCCTGAGGGCCGACTGATAAAAAAGGATTTATCCTGTATAAAACTTGCCGTGCATCAGAGCTTTGTGGCCGTTGAGTCGAGGAAGTATCTCGGAGTATGGGATCTGATTTCCTCCCTTCATCCCAAGCGTGGTGAATTGCCAGCGAGCGGTGGGACCGAAGTTGGCAAGGAGAGGAAAGAGGGACAAGGCGCCGATTGACTGGACCGGGACCGGGATAGATTATGAAGCAAAAATAAGTATAGCACGACTTGCTTTTTGCGCGACAGGACTCGGAGGGTTTGCACATCTGATAAAGTCCGTGTAGTCTCGGACTGAGTGGCCGGGATGACGGCTCCGCGGAATTGAATTGATGACTTATTAAAGATCTGGACACGGCAGTGCCAGCGCCAGCCAGCCTTCGAGGGCCCGGTGCCAGTGGAGCGCTCAACCCTCATCACAACTCATCCTTTACGTTGACCACTCCGTCGTCCACCGCGCGTCTTCTAATACCCCCTCCTCCGCCACTAAGCATGGCGATAGGAAAAGCTGCCAGGTGGATATCATTTGCTACTACCCAACACGCTCCCACTTCTTCATCGGTAGTCCAAGACTGCCTCCACTCGACCGTCTCCATCGCCGACGAGAAGCAGTTTGGTTTAGAAAACGTACGTGATATACATCTCAGCCCCTTCCCCTCTCTGACATTTCGATCTCATAAGTTTGGAAATACTTGGTGCGTTCTTGTCCTCCCAATTTCCTGTCCAGTTCCAACGTGAAGCATCCCCCAGTTACGCAAATTCTGTACTCCAAGCTCTGTACTTCTGTTCTCCCTTCCGCGACCTCGTTATCCAATCTACGGATATTTCCGCACCACCTCTACCCGCCGTTGTATCAAGACCAACTCACCCACCACAGTTACAAGCTACCCCTGTCGCTCCGCGTCGCAAATCCGAGCGCGGAAAGCTCGTGACGACCGATGTCCCCTCTGCCCCTACTTCACCTACCCTCATCATCCCTTCCGCGCCTCCGACACTCTTCTCCGCCCTCCGCTCTCTCTATGTGTACATTTCCAGGAATCCGGCAGATAAAGGCGCCCTTGCACCGCGTGCCTTTATTGACAAGCTCCGTGACGGCAATGAACTCTTCCGTGGCGCGATGCACCAGGACGCGCACGAATTTCTCAACTACCTCCTCAATAAGATCGTTGAGGAAATACAGTACGACAAGCACCATAAGGATAAGGATGTTGGCCCCTCTAATGATTCCGGCGAGGACTGTGAGTGATAGTTCCCCTGTGCTTCAGGCACAGCAATGGCATCACTTCTCCATTTGCTTATTCAGTGTCAGTGTCATCCTCCTTGCCGACGTTGGTATCGAACAATGTCCATACACCCAACGCGCAAACCGATTCCTTCCCTCAAAACGGCACCCTCGTACATAGACTCTTCGAGGGCACGCTCACATCAGAAACGCGCTGTCTGACTTGTGAAACGGTGAGTCGTTGCCCTTGTTTGTTTGCTTGTGTCTGTCATGTCATTCTCATCATTTCCGGCGCTCGCGCCTGGATCTGTACCTTATGCTTGACGGATGCCGGTCCGATGACGTGCTAACCTTGGTAAAGGTATCCTCCCGCGACGAATCATTCCTCGATCTCTCTATTGATATCGAGCAAAATTCGAGTGTCACCGCATGCTTGCGCCAGTTCAGCGCTAGCGAGATGTTGTGCCAACGGAATAAGTTTTTCTGCGACAGCTGTTGTGGACTTCAGGAAGCCGAGAAGCGGTGCGTCGCGTCATCTGTCCCTGATTCCCCCCTGACACATGTGACAATATCCGTACAGGATGAAGATTAAGAAACTTCCAAATGTACTCGCGCTCCATTTAAAGCGGTTCAAGTACCAAGAGGACTTGAAAAAATACATTAAACTCACCTATCGCGTTGCTTTCCCTTTGGAGCTGCGCCTCTTTAACACAGTAGATGACGTAGATGACCCTGATCGGCTGTACGAGCTGTTTGGAATTGTTGTACATATTGGCAGGTATAGTGTTCCATATCTACGTGGCGCGTCCTGTGCTGATCCCCTTCGGATGTAGCGGGCCGCATCATGGGCACTATGTCGCGATCGTCAAAGGGCCTCACTCATGGCTCGTATTCGATGACGACAAAATTGAGCCGATAAAGGAGAGTGAAATACCTAGGTATTTTGGTGATGCCGCCTCTGGAAGCGCATATGTCCTCTACTACCAGGCGGTCGACCTGGATCCTATGTCTTTAGGCATTAAGCCGCCAGCGCCTCCCACCGCCCCTGACGTTGCCGTCGCAAGCACATGTGCCAATGCGGCAACTGTAGCAACAAACGGAGTGTCATTATCAGAACCCCCAGAACCCGCGCTTCCACCTGGATTGGGAGAGTCAGCTGCACCTGCACCTACACCTGCAGCGGCCCCGGCACTGCACCCTCCAATACTGACTGCGCCATCGTCCCCCTCCCTGCCCTCATCACCCCTCGTAGCCTCCGCCACGCCCCCGACACGCAAAAAATCGCTTCCCTCACTTCGAATTTCTGGCCCATCTGAACCTTCGAGCACCTCGCCTACAACACCAAACCGTGGCCATGGAGGATTATTCCAATCCCTTCGAAGCTCGCAGAGTAGCACAAGGATCCGTCGTCCTTCCACGTCAGAGGGGTTTACTTCTCCGCGGAGTCCGGCGGCAAATATACCCCCTGTCCCACTAGTTCCTTTACAGTTCATTAACGGCAAGGAAACTACGAAGGAGAAAGAGAAGGAGAGGGATAAAAGCGTAGAGAGAGAACGAGAGCGGGAGCGGGAGAAAGACCGAGAAGAGGGACGCTCGTCGAAAGAGTTCGATCGTAAGGCCACTTTGTGGTTCAAGCGGCGAAGTTTCAAACCCAGGGACGAGCGGGAAAAGGAGAAAGAGAAGGACGCTAAGGGCAAGGATAAAGATGTTGGTGCAGCCCCTGTGCCTTCGGTGCCGCCATCACAACCGACGACGTCAGCGGCGGTACTCTCGACAACACCGTCACAGTCGGACGCCGCGTCCTCCGTATCAGGGACAACATCGTTATGGCGCCGCAGCAGCGCACGCGTTGGCTATCACGTCAAGCGACTTTCCGCAACGCACAGCAGCACGACGCTGGGGGAGCCGGATCCCGCGGTCACCGTGGGCAGCCCACCGGGGCCGAGCTCGATGACGCCACACCTTCAGTACCACCGGCCGTCACAGCAGCTCTCCGCGGTCCCCGCGACACCACAGAGCCCTCGACCGCCTTCCACACCGACCACCTCGGCCTCGGACTCGCCTACACTCCCGCCTGCACTAGCGCCGCAGCGTCCCCCACCACTGGCGGGCACCGACGACGGACTACTACCGTCTCTCCTTAGAGACGCAGAGGCAGAGGTGGATGTCGGTGCGCCAGGTAGTGCGCCTCTCCCTGCGTGGCGTATCTCGCCCCCGTTTCCCCCTTACCCACCGAGCCGCCAGGATCCGACGACGTCAATGGTGCCCCATCATGCCAGCGAGCTGTCATCGGTAACGAATGGTAACGACAACCCCCTTGACGAGCATCGATACCAACACCTGTTCTCCAATTTACTCCCAGGACGCCGACGTGGACGCCCACACTCAGTGCACGGCAGCGGGAGCAACACTCCGCGCGACCGGAGCACAAGTTCGAACGAGGCACGTTTACCGCAAGCCGCACCGACCGTGGAGTCGGGCAGCACGACTGTATTATCCGGTTCGCTTGCCAACGGTGCCTCCTCGTCATCGTCGTCATCGTCGGCGTCGGCGGCACACGGGAAGGAAAGGGAGAAGGAGAAGGAGCCCGGGAAGTTCCGCCGTGGTCCGCGCAAGCTAAGTCTCCATATGCCCACGTTCAGTCTAGGGATTGGGTTCGGGCTTGGGGGGCGGGAGAGGGAGAGAGATCATCCAGGGAAGAGGGAGGATAGTAAGAAGGTACATAAAGTGCACCCGCCGGGTGCAGACGCGGGCGCGGCAGTGGCCAGTGCGGCGCGATGAGGCGGGCGTTGGCTGGTCCCCCGCGTAAACCCGGTGCGTCTCTTGATTCCTCCCGGGTTGATTGGGGGTTTCTCTCTATTTCGTTCGCCCGTTCGCCTTCTCTTTCACTCATGTTTTTGTATGCTAACACTGCATGTACATATACCAACTGTCATTTAGGCAGGAGTTACTATATAGCATACCAGGTACTCTATAGCATCTGTCCATCACAGTGGGTAATGATGTGTATTCACAAAGCTCTATGCAGTACCACCACCAGTTGTTAATGCTGCGAATGATGCCCCCCCCTCTTTTATTCATCGAGGGGGATATCCTCAACTGTATCGTAAAATTCCCGCGCTATGCGCTTCTGCACATCGAGGCTGCTCTCCTCCTGGTCGGTCGGATGAATAGATAGACAGACGAATTGTACATCAGCAGTGCATCAGGCTTCAGTAGCTTGGGGCAGCACGCACCGGAGTACCCGCGACGCCGCGAATGACGAGGTAGCGTCGGCCAGTCAGGATCGCCTCCGTCACGACGCCGTCGTGCGGCGCGTCCTTAGAGCCTGTAACGAAGCCACCGGCCTCTTGCGCAATCACGATGCCTGCCTGCGACCACGGAACCAACTCGGTCAGTTTTATTGAACTGCTTAGACTAGAGCGCGACGCACGCAGACATCCCACGGCCTGAGCGGTGTCCTCGCTCATCAGTGTTAAGCGTAGAAGCGGTTCGCGTACGCACCAGCACCCGATCTCCCTATATGCGCCTCAACAAAAAAAAAAAGACAAGGGGGAAAGGGGGGGGGGAGCACGACGCACCAATACATGTCCAGCGCGCCCTGCGCGACTAGCGCAAAGTTCAGCGCGGCGCTCCCGACCGAGCGCAGCGCGTGCGCCATGACGCCGTGCGGCGGTGCGCCCGCGAGCCGCGCAAAGCTGTCCGCCTTGCGTCGTATGGGCCCCTGCGCGCGGTCCGAGCCCCACTCGACGGCGACGAGCGCGCCTGCGAGCCCGGGCAGCGGCCGTGCCGCGGCGGGCGCGAGCGGGAGACGCTGTGGCTCGGGGTGCGCGCGGCTGTGCAGGTGGGAGCCGCCGCCGCGCACGCCCGTGTAGAGCTGCTCGAGGAAGGGGTTGTAGATCACGCCCAGGACCGGCTCGCGCTGGTCGATAAGCCCCAGCGAGATGCACGCGTAGGGGAAGCCGTGCACAAAGTTGGTCGTCCCGTCTGTGCGTCAGACGTATGTATATGTATGTGTGTATGCGCGCGGCGCCCGATTGGGACGGAGCCTGTGCCTACTGGCGTACGTACCGATGGGATCAACGCAGAACGTCGGCGCATCTGTGAGCGGTGGGCGAGTCCCGGACGAGTACGACTCCTCGCCAATGCTGCGCGCCATACAATCAAATTCAGCGCCTTATCTTGTATCATCGAGAGAAAAGGAAATTTAAGGAACGGTACTTTACAACTGAAAATGCGGATATGCGCGGGCGATCTCGTCCCGGACGAGTTCCTCGACCTTGACGTCGTACTCCGTTACAAGGTCGACGGCGTTCTTTTTCTCGCCTACGCCGCTTTGGCCTGTGCGCTGGATCGCATGCGAGCCTTCAAGTATAAGCGCCCCTGCTTTACGTGCGAGCTCTATCGTGAATGCGATGATTTCTTGGAGTTCTGCGGGGCTGAGTGGGCCAGGCATGGCAGTGGCAGACAGTAGATGATCAGATGATCGAACAAGGCGCTTAGCAAGAATTAATGGGCTCCAGATGCAGATAAGGACACGGCGTTTTGCTGATGCTCACCGGCTCGCCTACATGTTTTCACCGTGCTCATCTGATCGGTCTTTTTCCCTTAAACACACCTTACTTGAGGGCATATCGACAGGATCGACAATGATTGGACAGAAGCACCGTGGAAGGTGAAGAAGGGATTTCCTACCAATAGCAATCACCACAACGTCGATGGCAGAAGGCCATGGTGTTTTGGTAGGGTCCAGCCAATTATCAAGGTTGGGCTAACTCGTGTGTTTGGAGATAGGGAGAGTTGGCTCGCGGTAATCGATTAAAAGCTCATCCTCAGTATCATGTACAGGGCGATAGGTGGCTTTTTCGGATCTTTACAAACAGTGGGCCGAACTAACGGTACAGATACTAATACGATACAGTGATGAGTGAGCGAGTCCGGGGTGATTAAGGCTATTCCATTCAATCTAGCAGGCGATGGGTGATATACCACACGCGCTTAAAACGCTACCCAAGCACCGAGTAACACACCACCAGCTGTTGTTGCGAGTGCCGCGAGTAAAGGTGTGGATATCTGTAAGGGGCGGACATTCGCCACAGCCGCATTCCTGAACAAAAAATTGGCAAGGTTTCAACCTTTGCTCGTGTTAGTCCGGATTTGATTCATACCTAGATCCAGTCGCTGCAGTAGCCGCAGCCCCAGTTACAACAGTGTAAACAGAGCCACCGAAAGTGGTGACAGCGCCTACACCACTTCCCGCAAGGGTAATAGCCCCACCACCGATCGATGTGACTTCGGTGAAGACACTGCCACCGATCGCTACGACATTGTCAACGTTAAAGCCGGGCCCATGAATTCGACCAAGCGAGAAGACCCACAGGTGACTTTGGTGGCGAGGTTACCACCGAGGGAGGTTGCATCCGTGAAGATAGATCCAGCTGTCAAGCCGGATAAGTGTGCTGGATAGGGTGCGATTCGACAGCTAGCAAGACACACCATCAGAGGTAATACCGTCCACAACAGAATTGATGACTGATCCAACTGCATAGCGTCAGCCACCTGTACTAGTGGATATAGTTCCCAGACTGCACACACCTTGACGCTTCTCTTGGGGCTGGGCTTCTGGCGCTGCGAGCGCGAGCGCGGAAAGAGAAAGAGCAGTAAAAATTTTCATGAATTTCATAATGGTGAGGGTAGAGGGGATCAAGAATGGGAGGCGAGAAAATCGGATAGCATGGGTGGTCTCCCGGTTTGCTGATTTATACAAATGTGAGATCCGAGGCTCGCGTCAGGCGCATGTTGTCAACGGAAATGCGATGAGGTCGATTTCCCCGACTCGTCTCGGCTATGTGGAGCACATCATGTGAAACCTGCTCAGCTACAGTGGAGCTGGAGTAGATTACTCAGTCAACTCGGGGCGTTTGCGGCGGCCCTTAACCCCCGTTACCAACAGGGACATATCGAGGGCTATGGAGACTCCAGCAAGTCTCCGCAGCCATTGTTGGAGTTATGATTCGTATGCTACCTGTGTACTGTATGAACAGCTTAAAACCAAACCAATACTACTGTAAGCTGTAAGGAAAAAAGGCCGCTCTGTTGGTATCACGCACGGCACGCGACTGCGGCTACCCATGATCAGCCACGAAATACGCAGCATACCCAGCCTCCCAAGTTTTTTGCGCAGTCGCGAGCATACAGCATGGCACAGGTCCACAACATGAAATCGGAGTCCGAGTCCGAATCAGCTCAGGAGGAACGGCAAGCCACGGCCCGGAACGGGGGCCACACTGATTGATTGAAACACCTGGTTTGCCTCGGTTTAAACTGGCCCGGTTCTCGTTGTTTACAAACCTCCCTCTTACCGTCTCCCTTTTGCACCACACGCTAGACCACCCTAGCCAACAGTAGCCCATCCCGTCTTTAGTTCAAAACCGGCCCGACCCGGGACCGCGTCTTTACCAATGTGTATGCGGAACATAAATGCTGATTTAAAAAAAAAAACCTCCTGTTTTGCATTGATTGCCGCAGCAGTTCTGCTCATTGCATGTGACATCCCAAGGGCGTACCTTCGATCTGGCATCAAACGCATTGTGCACGCCTGATGGGAGAAATCTCACAGATAATTCAGGATCATTGCGCTCGTATTCGGATGACGTTCTAAAATGGATACAGAAATGACTGTCGCACTCTATCAGCGTCTTTCGCCCCTAGTGCTTCTCCTTCAGGTGTGGCGTGCTACCAAAATGAAGAAGTGCACTATTCTGTGACATTGTATTCACGACAGCCGGGAGAAACCCCTCGCTTGCCAGCTCATATCACCTCACCGACTCCGGAAGACTACAAGTCCAAACCCATGGCACACACTTTTTCTCTATATATGCACCCTCAGCGGACGTTCCTGTCTAACGGAGCCGCAACAACACGCTATATGCCTCACTACGCTCACCCTTAATGCATCTCTTATGCTAAATGCTGGAAGCTTGGACAAGAAGCCTGTGAGTTCTACCGGAACTCCATGCCAAATTCCCGTATTGATACGTATTGCCACAGCCTATAGGAGCCACTGCCATTGTCGTTGTCCAGCCCTCGCGTGCTTTACCGCACCCCCTGCCTTTAGGTGCGCATGCTACCTCGCCACTCCCGCTATCTCCCTGTAGAAATTATCCCCGAAGCGGGATATTACATGCCTGACCTCCAGCAGGACACCTGGTTCCTCCTATATGCTTCGCTTGTTAGCAGAAGCTGGTCTCCGCCTGCGCAGATGCTACTATTTCAACACGTCGTTATTCGTTCTCAAGCGACTTTCACCGCATTGCGCAGTGCTACAACCTCCCATGCAACACATGGAAAGAACCTTACACGGCATGTACGGTCACTCAAGTGCTGCACTGGACCCAGAACAACTAGGATGTCTCCAACCCAGCTCCCTATCTCATGCAGTACCTTGTTTTCCAACTTGAAAGAGCTGGATCTGGTATGTTACTCGTTTTCGAAGCCAAATACACCTTCGTACCTGCGCGATGCGCGACGGCAAACCTGTTTCCATCCTCGATGACGAAGCGCCACTAACATTACGCTCCGGACCTCCTATCACCGCCCTCCGCCTCGCAAACTGGTTCAGCGACACATATCCACCCTCATCGCCTCGTCTCTAACTACCCCGCACCACCCACTCGACCTGACGCTACAGCCCCCCCTCGCCCCCACTCTTCTCAGCTAGCTCACAAACCGCACAGTGCACCCGCATGTCCGCACAATCGAGTTTACGCGGCAGCCGGGGCGCGCGACCCTCGTGTCTCTGCTTGCCGCGCACGGCGACGAGCTCAGGGCACTCACGCTGCCGACGCCCACCACGGTAGTGATGGCGCGCTGTTGCTCCCGCCTTGAGTCACTACGCACGGAGCACCCGTACGCCACGCTCCCCGCCCCGCACGTGCATCGGCAGTGTGCCGAGCAGGAAGTAATTGCACTACTTGATCATATCCACGACACTAACAGCTACAGTACTTTGTTTCTTTCCGTCAGATCTCTAGCTCCGTAGATCATTGGTCGAGAGGTAATAACTTGCTGTAATAGTGTATTGCCAGATAACTCCTGAGCATGGTAAGTGACGGACTTGGGCACTACTAGTACTGTAAGGGGCCATCATCTGGGGTCAAACTTGAAGTCATCATCTTCGACATTATTGTCCCACACTTTTAAGTGGTCGCGCTTTGCAACTACACTTTACTGAGCATGGTTGCACCCTCAGTTATATTGTACCCACGACAACTTGACGAGGTAGATGGGTTTGCCACGAATCTTACGCAATGGTGGTTATTCGCTCGGAGAACGTGGTCTTACGTATCATCTTTTCATGATATTTATGACAACGAGAGAAAGTAAAAGGAGTTCTGCTCGTACCCATACAGAACAGAGCCCCTACACAACTTGAACACGAAGAACGAGATTGAATTTACACCGCGAAAAGTGGCTCCCGCTCATTGCAAATGCGAAAAAATCCTTCAGCATTTCAACCAAAAACCTGCCACGTGTAATGACCTCGATTGTACTGTACTACACGGGCATTGGTTCCAACCAAGACGGAGCACTCCTCTTAGGACTGTTTCTCGAGTCAACAATGTCAACAGTAAAACTGAACAGGGATAATACCATCACTGTCCGAATCCCTCATTGATAACGCCGGGATCATTAACTTGAACTTGTTTAAGACGATCAGCCCCCGGGAGGTCGACATGGCCAGCTACGATATTGTAAATGAGTTAAGCCTGTGCCATCGCATGGATTCAAGCAGGACGTACCAACAAGGTCGACCGGTGGATCAGCGAAAGCGAAAATGGCAAGAGAGAGAGCTACGATGGTTCTAATAAACATCATTGTGCTCGCAGTGAATCAAAGCTGGGAGATGAGGATAGGACAGTCCAGAAACCACTACACTGGGGGACGAGAGCAAGAAAGGGCCCTGTTTTATACTTGTCCATGCGAGTTTTCACGGAGAATAACCGTGATAGTGTCCGGGGCACTGAAGTATGTACCTCAATATGGCTTGGTGTACATTCGGTTCGTGGATCGGTCGGCTACGTTGGAACGTTCAAAGGCGGAGTTTCCCACGTAATTTGTGAATTTGTGTTCGTGGAAGTGAACTTGAATGGCCATTACAGTGACACCATTGATCTTCAGACTCGGAGAACAGATCTAGAACAGATCTAGCCGTCATTCCCTACATTAGAGATTCCGCAGTTGGCATCTTCTATGACATCTAGCGGCATGGGGTCTTCATAATCTTGACGGTGAGTGGACCCTGTCTAGGTCTAGTGATCGGCACTGGCTACTATACTAGTTAATGATACAGTTATTACAATACAGTACTGTTGTCCGAAGTGAGCCTGAGACTCTTTACGACATGTTGCAATACACGACCGCCGTGGGAGGCTTCGAACAAACTCTGAGTCACTCCACAGCCCATAAAATATGTCACTTGAGTCTCACCCTCCGCATAACTAAAGAGCAAGCATTGCAGTCAATGTGCTCAAGATATCCTCGTGAGTGACGGAGACAAGCGGCGTAATTGTGACACATTATAATATCACATGTCCGCCCCAGCGGCTGTCGCTTCTGCTGACTTTTCCACACGTTCTGTTACACTAACTTAGTGTCAAGTGGCGCGCTATTTAGCGACAGGTTCCATTGTAGTATATCCTGCGAAGCACTGTCACCCGATCCCCGCTACTAGGATGCACGTCGCTTACTAGCATTGGACAGATGCTGGGCTTCGCACTTTTCGATATTATCGATAATAAATAATGCCGTAGCCATACAAACTTGACTCAACTATCAAGATTTCTCGGGAGACCCCTTTATACTTCTGCCGCATGCATTAGCTGGTGGATTTCAGAGGGCGAGGGGGATGGTGTGGGACGTGCCAGTGTTGCTCCGCGCTCGCCTAGTGATGCCGCAGTTTGAGTTGTCAGGTTGGCAAAGACCGTGACTCCCACATCGTCGGGGCCGGAAACTGGCAGTTTACGTCGATTTTTGTGCCACACACTCTGGTCTCCAATGGGGAACTGCACTATGTGGGTGGCTGATTAAAAGCCAAGTTCACGGCTAGTACCGGACCGCAGCGGACCGCGGTAACAGC
Organism: Lactarius sp. MG50; assembly: GCA_003314065.1. NCBI lineage: Eukaryota > Fungi > Basidiomycota > Agaricomycetes > Russulales > Russulaceae > Lactarius > Lactarius sp. MG50. The sequence goes on from QLOZ01013364.1 coordinate 24,984, forward strand.
GCCCGAAAAAGCTCGTTAAGGCGAGCTCTCATAATTTTTCCACCGGCTCATGGCTTACTCTAAGATGAGCCCCCTTTTACCAAGCGCGACGTTTTGACGCTCCTTCATGTGACCGGCTCCCTTTTTGTTTGGTTACTTACCTGTCTCACTATTTTTTCTAGAGCTACGATATGTTTCAGAAGTACCTCATCCTGTGGTAAAATTAGGGTACTCTGTACTTATTCAAAAGAAGCTCGCTGCTTCTGCTTCTCGTCCTTGCTTACCGCAACGTCGTGCCACTTCCATTGTCATTATAGTATTAGCGATGCTTGCAAGTGGGAAAATCTCACATCAAGGGGCGTGAAAATGGCATATTATTTCGGAGGAACACATAACTCTGTCCACTCCAATTCATCCCATTGGCAGGCCACTGCTGCTGCGTACTAATTTTACTCCGGGTCGACAAGACACCTACGCAAAGACCACCGTCAACTTTTGAAACACATTCACTGGGGTCTCGCTCTCTGAGAGGGCCAAGTGCGCGAAATTTCGGGACGATGCTAGGCAGCAAAGACGTTCACTGGTGCCGACGCTGGTAGCTATACGATGACAGAGACAGGAAGAATGCGGTATTTGGAGACTGCGGACTAAACGAACGGACACTTTGAACTTGGCGGCGTGCGGCGTGTACGCCACTTGAGCCATCTCAGGCCACCTCTCGTGTAGGTCGCAAGCTGCTTCTCTCTGATAACCCCGCCCCTGTGCTCGCATGTGCTGTCCTGTGCGGCCAATGCTCCAGACACATCACTTGTAACTGAGGTATTCAGGGTATTTCTATCCCAATGTCGACACCCTGGGATACCAAGTAGTACTAGGCTAGCGTGACCTTGGGCCTGCTGTGGACCTCGATACAGTCTAGTCCCTGAGCGATATCGCTTTCTCTGCCTTTATAACTGTATGCTAAACCCAATCAAATTAAGGAGGGGACTGAGGAGGAACGGGTCGGTGATTTATACCCACCGTCTAGTCATTTCAGGTTTGTGCCAGCTTGCCAGGTAGAGAGGAGATCAACTATGTGATACCTTCTACGAATCCGGAGTCTCTACTAGTAGGTCGTAGATGGCTGATCGAAAGGTAAAAACTTACCGTAAACCAGATGACTTCCGTGCACGACAAGCTTCCACCAGCCCTCGTGCGTTTAGTCTGTGCACCTGGCATCTCCCAAGGGAAGGGACAACAAACGGCTATGTTCTGAGACCTGTACTAGGCTAAGATCTCGGGCGATCCACGACTCCGCGAGACTATAGCGGCCTTGTGACCCCTGCCTCAAGTGTAGGTGTCAGGACGTGCGCTACTTGACATTGCACTATATCTATCCGCGATTCACGGTGTTGTGTTCTTCCTCTGTTGACACAGAAACACTGAAAGTCGAGGCTGTGCACGGCCGCCAGCGAGCGTGCGCCGGTCATGGTCACGGTGAGTCACGGGCCGATGCCTTACCTGAAAATTCTGTCGTTGTAATTACAAAAACTTAGAATTAGATAACAAATTTAGGCATATACATGGAGAGAAGACGGGTTCCAGAAAATGAACGCTCATGAACGCGTGGACATGCCAGTGAACACTGTACTGTATCACAGCTTGTAGCTAAAGGCCTCAATTAAAAGCTGCTCCTAACCGGGCCCAGTACAGCAACATCTGAGAGCCGATGTCATATTCAGTATTGTCTAACTCAGTCCTCGCTACTCACCTATACATGCTGAACATGGTACCACAGTCGCTTGTACCTGCATAGCCTGAGTGTGCTCGACCCATCTCCCATGCGCTCGCGGATCGTTTGTCTGGGGAACCTTTACGTGGTATGCTGTTTATATAATGTTCACGATGGGGAAGAATGGTTTTAGACAGCCCTTACAGGGCGAAGGAATTCACTTCACTCTAACGGCACAGAACGAAGACCCCAAATAAAGCAAAAGAATGAACTCGGACTTTCTAAGTGAAAAGTAGCTCCACACATTAAAAATACGGAATCACTTCGACTGCCAGTGACACATCAACCTCTAGCACAAAAATGTCCGCCATGCGTATTAGTCCCGGTTGTACTACGTGGACGTTGGATCCTCGTGGTACGCACGTTGACACTCAGGCTGATCTGAGACTGATCTACAAGAGTCAATAACAGAAGTTGAATTAAACAAGAGATAATACCGTCACATGTTCACGTTGACAGGAGCGGAAACATCAGCGTCAACGGGGGCATCAACGACGCCATCTAGTTTAGGCCGGTCAAGCTTGAGCCAGGTGAGCATGGGTTCAAGCAAGACGTACCATAACGAGGCTCAGCCTGTGGAGCAGCGAGGGCAAGAATGGCAAGAGAGAGAGCTACGATGGTTCTGATAAACATCATTGTGTTCACAGTAAATCAAAGCTGGTAGATGAGGATAGGATAGTCCAGACAAGAGCAAGGAGCCCTGTTTTATACTTGTCCATGCAGGGTTTCACAGAGAATAATCGCGATGGTGTCCAGGGCACTGACAATATGGCTTTGTGTACATTCGTAGATTGGTCGGCTACGTTGGGACGTTTAAAGACCGAGTTTCCCACATAATTTGGCAGTTGGCCAGGACCATCTCCTATGACATCCAGCGGTGTCATGGCGCCTTCATAATCTTGACAGTGAGTGGAGGTGTCTAGGTCTAGTGATCGGCACTAGCCTGAGATACTTACTAACTAATGATAGTCCGAGGTGAGACGCCTTACGACATGTTGCAATACACAACCGTGGGAGGCTTCGAACAATCTCTGAGTCACTCCCGGGCCACCACCGTCAGCCCATAAATATGTTCACTTGAGTCTCTCACCCTCCACATAACTAAAGAGAAAGCGCATTGACTGCAGTGCTAAGTAGTCATATTATACCCTGGTGAGTGACGGAGACAAGCGTAATTGACATCACTTGTCTGAAGTCCGCCCCACCAGTGGCTGTCGCTTCTGCTGACTTTTCCACACGTCACGGTTCTGTTAAAATGGCGCGCTATTTAGTGACAGGTTCCATTGCAGTACTGTATATCCTGCGAAGCACTGTCACCCGATCCCCGCTACTAGGATGCACGTCACTTACTGTACTGGCATTAAGTAGACAGACGCTGCCAGTGGGCTTCGCACTTTTCGATAATAAAATAATGCCGTACAATAGTCATACAAACTTGACTCCCTGGCAACTATCAAAAAGTCAGCTGTCGATCTCTGAATCGGCATTATGCCCATGTGCGTTTCAGGTGCACCAAACACGCGGGCAGATTTCTCGGGAGACCCCTTTATACTTCTGCAGTATGCATTAGCTAGTGCATTAGCTAGTGCATTTTAGGGGGCGACTGAGGAGAGGGATGGTGTGGCGCGTGTTTCTCCGTGCTTGCCTACGGTTTGAGTCGTCAGGTTGGCAAAGACCGCGACTCCCACATCGTCGAGGCCGTAAACTAGTAGTTTGCGTCAGTTTTTGTGCCACACACTGCAATCATCCTACTTTGGTCTCTGGTCTGGGTGGCTGATCAACAGCCAAAACCGTTCACGGCAACCGGACCGCAGCGGACCGCGGCAACAGCGCCCGAAAAGGCGCTACCGGCGAACACATAATTTTTCCACCGGCCCTTTGTACTTGATTTGGTCCAGTGTACGTTTCGGCCTTTACTTTGACTTACAATTATTTTGTGATCCACGTTCAGCTCTCTGGTTGTATTTGTCTTACTTAGTCTCACTAAGATGAGCCCCCTTTTACCTAAGTGTGATGTTTTGACGCTGCCTCCGCCCGATACACCGACTCAAGGCCATCGCGGTGGAGCGCACCCGCCTTAACCCCACCCTCCCTCTGCCCCATCTGCGCGCCACGATGCGCAAAGAAGCCATATCCCAGTGGCAAAACAGCTGGCGGGAAGCCCCCAAACGCCCACCAGCATACCTTGCGCACACATCCCCCCTGGATGGTAAGCCCAACCCCCTTTTGTGCAAGGTTTGACTAACTTCTCCCAGCCCATCTTCACCGCGGGCATACGACTTTCTCACGGGCCACGCCTTCACGGGCGAGTACAACGCCCGACACCGTCCCCAATCCAATGACCCCCGCCATTGTCAATGTGGCGCAGCCCTTCAAACGGCGCACCACGTCATCACATCCTGCCCCTTATACGCAGCCGCAAGGTGGCACTTCCTCCATCCTATATCCACATCCACATCCCTCTCCACCATTATTTTCGGCACAAAGGAAGGAGGAGCCGCTCTGGGAGCATTCCTTGCAGAGACGCAAGCGTGCCTTTGCCTGAGGCGGCGAGAGCCACCGCCGGAGGATTACGGGTAGTCACCCTGGCCAAAGCGGCCACCATCACTCCATCCCACACACAATCACCCATTCCACATCACCATGCATATATACCAGTCCATAGCCACTTCCGATCAACCGGTGTGCATCACCACCCCACGCGCGTCTGCAGATATAAATAAATAAAAAACGTTTTGACGCTCCTTCGTGTGACCGGCTCACGTTTCAGAAGTACCTCATCCTGTGGTAAAATCCTTTCCCGCGTGCTAAACTCCCTGCGCCTCTTGCCTCACTGGTTGCTTCTGCTTCTCGTACTTGCTTACTGCAACTCCGCGCCACTTCCATTGTCACTATTAGCAATGCTTGTGAGTGGGCAAATCTCACATCAAGGGGCGTGGGAATGGCATATAATTTCGGAGGCACACATAACTCTGTCCATTCCAATTCATCCCAGGCCACTGCTGTTGTGTACTAATCCGGGTCGACAAGACACCTACGCAAAGACCACCGTCAGCTTTCGAAACACATTCACTGGGGTCTTGCTCTCTGAGAGGGCCAAGTGCACGAAATTTCGAGACTATGCTAGGCAGCGAAGACGTTCACTGGTGCCGACACCGGTGGCTATGCGACGACGGAGACAGGAAGAACGCGGTATTTGGAGGACTGCGGACCAAACGGACGGACGCTTTGAACTTGGCGGCGTGTACGCCACTTGAGCCACCTCAGGTCACCGCTCGTGTAGGTCGCAAGTTGCTTCTCATCAGCTGATAACCCCGCCCCTGTCTCTGCGTCGTTCCGACACTGCTCGAGTTCGTGCATGTGTAGTCCTGTGCGGCCAAAGCTCCAGACACATCGGTATTCAGGGTATTTCTATCCCAATGTCGACACCCTGGAATACCGAGTAGCGTGACCTTGGGCTTGCTGTGGACCTCGACGCGGTCTAGTCCCTGAGCGATGTCGCTTTCTGTCTCTATAACTCTAAGCCAAACTCAATCAGATTAAGGAGGGGACTGAGGAGGAACGGGTCGGTGATTTATACCCACCGTCTAGTCATCTCGGGTTTGTGCCAGCTTGCCAGGTAGAGAGGAGACCAGCCGTGTGATACCTTCGGCGAATCCTGAGTCTCTAGGTCGTAGATGCTGACCGAAAGGCAAAGACTTACCATAAAATTATATTTGCCAGATGACTTCCGTCACCGTTCCGTGCACAACAAGCTTCCGCCAACCCTCGTACGTTTAGTCTGTGCACCTGGCATCTCCCAAGGGAGAGGACAACAAACAGCTATGTTCTGAGACCTGTAGGACCTAGGGCGATCCACGACTCCGCGAAACTACGGTGGCTTCGTGATTCATTCCTCAAGTGTAGGTGTCAGGACGTGTGCTACTTTATATCTATCCATGATTCGCGGTGTTGCGTTCTTCCTCTGCTGACACAGAAACACTGAAAAGCGAGGCTGTGCATGAGCGTGCGGTCATGGTCACGGTGATCCCTTGGCTGGAAACTCTGTCGTTTTCTGGAATTCGTCTTCTTTCCATACGTATGCTTAAATTCGTTATCTAATTCCAAGTTTTTGTAATTACAACGAATGTTCATGAACGCGTGGACGTGAACACTGTACTGTACCACAGCTTGTAGCTAAAGGTCCCAAGTAAAAGTTGCTCCTAACCCGCTACTGCGGGATGAATACCAACTTGGCACCCACAGCGAATGCTTGTACAAAGTGGCCTGATCCATGTCGTGTAAGGTCCTTCTCTCGGCCTAGGCTCTTTATAGTGTTCTGCGATCCCGGGCCACACTTCGCCGTGTCACCAACAATAGTAACTACTAGTATGATAGCATGGAACTTCAAATCCAGGAACTACAGCAATATCTCAGAGCCGATGTCATATTCAGTATTGTCTAACTTAGTCCTCGTACACTACTCACCTAAATATGCCGGACGTGGTAGCACAGTCGCTTGTACCTGCGGTGACCTCATGTAACCTGAGTGTGCTCGGCATATATCCCATGCGCTCGCGGGTCGTTTGTCTGGAGAATCTTTATGTAGAATGCTGGAAAGCCCACGATGGGGAAGAAAGGTCTTTGACAGCCCCTACTAGGAAAAGGAAGTTCCTTTCACTTCAACAGCACAGAACGAAGACCCCACATAAAACAAAGGGATGAACTTGGATTTTCTAAGTGAAAAGTAGCCCCACACATCAAAAATACGAAATTGCTTCGACTGACACATCAGCCTCTAGCACAAAAATGTCCGCCATGCGTATTGGTCCCGGTTGTACTACGTGGGCATTGGATCCTTGTAGCACGCACGATGACACTCAGGCTTCTCTGAGGCTGATCTGGAAGAGTCAATAACTTCAGCAGTTGAATTAAACAAGAGATAATACCGTCAAAGGTCCACGTCGGCATCAACGAGGGCATCAACGTCAATGAGGCCTAATTTAGACCGGTCAAGTTTGCGCCAGGTGAGCATTGGTTCAAGCAAGACGTACCTTCATCAACATCATAACGGGGCTGAGCCTGTGGAGCAGCGAGGGCGAGAATTGCAAGAGAGAGAGCGAAGATGGTCTTCATAAACATCATTGTGCTCGCAGTAAGTCAAACTTGTAGAGGAAGACGGAACGGTTCGAAGAACGATGATGTTGGTGAGAGAGGGGGGAGGGAGCTCAGGCTTTATACCTCAGACAACTCGGGTCTGTGATGGCCGGGGCTTCTAGAGAATGATCGTGACAATATCTGAAGCACTGAAGCACCTCGTTCTTGGGATGGGCTTGGTAGACATCCGTGGATCGGTCTGTCATGGAGAATCACCGAGAAGTATAGCTCATAGCCAATCCCGGGAATGGTGGTGATCCCATACACGATTTATTGCCCCATGACGTCTTCCCAAGAGCGAGGCAGGAGATATTGTCCTTCCAGTCCGAAGGTGACGCAGTTCTTCGCAAGTGTGGCGTTCTTCTGCAGGGTGTCCAAGTATATGAGGAAGCGAGCTCCGAATTCCATCGGCTGACATCGCTTCCGTACTACCTCTCTTCTGGTTCGATACCAGTGTCGTGTCATTGGCATGCGCCATGCGGGGTTATATGCAAGATACCACAGGATGCAATGCTGCCTTTAGATTTCAAGACTTGGAGAACAGATCTAGCCGTAAGGTCACCGAAGCAGTCATTCCCCACTTCTTTGTCAGCCTACCGCCGGCAATTGAACTCGTCCGATGATCAAATGCGTGAGACTATCGTTCCCCGTTTGGAAAAATTGCACAGTACAACATGTGACTTCTGACTCGCATTTGTCAACTCGGGAAATACGGCCACGTTCACCACTATATCTTCGAAACAGAGAATAGGCACACTGACTGCAGTACTAAGACCCCAAGATGCTCACCCTCATGCGTGACAAAGACATGACTGCATTGCGGTGTATAGAAAGGGGTGGGGTCATGGGTCGATTTCGTTTCTTTCTTTGTCTTCTCTGTCATACTGTCCCCCCTCGTCTGCCGCCGCTCTGGTTATGAACTGTCAGCGTATGACGTTTGAATCGACACCGGAGTCTAGCACTACGTGATTTCCCGTGTGTCATCACCGTCACGAGGTACTCAGTAGTACAGTACTTGTACTCTCGCCTTCCTTCGTGTCTGTTTCGTCTTGCTGTGACACCGCTGCCACTCGCATGTGGCTAGAATACTTGAGATACCTGACCTCATTTATGCCCTAAAGGTAAGGTCTCGGTGTCTTTATCTACGTCGCACCTCGCAAATTATACCGATGCCGGCACCCATCCCGGATACAATTATCTGGCGTCGCTGTCACGTCCCCTCGCGATTTGCCGTTTGCTCTACCTTCGAAGACAGTTAACATTGAAACCGACATGAGGTTCGCCGCAGTGACACCAGCCCTTCATCGTAAAGCCTTGAGCTCTCCCCTCTATCTGGTTTTCATTCTCGGTATCCTTTCACCCCATTGTATGATCTACGCACATTTTTAACGACAATACACATTGCACCCGTTTATTGAATCCCACACATTGCTACTGTGTGTTTATAGGGATAGAAGGAAAGGAACCTTTCCGTCTGTCACAATGGCCCCCGAAGTTGCACTTCCCCTAGCAGGCGGAGCAGACCTAACAAGGACTCGGAGGAAGACCCCATCCTTCGCTCTTGCTTTGTCTTCTGTTTCTCTCCCTTGACACACCCACTCCTCAGGGCCTTCTTCCCTGGACATCTCTACTCACGCAATCCGAACTACATAGGGAGCCCACTGCTAACCTCGGGTCCAGATTCTCTTAGGCAGCGCGTGTGGGCAACCCCAATTTGAAGATTACCCAAATTTCAGACACACCCTCACCCTTCGTTCACAGGACTTCCTCTCGATATACAGCATCCGGCTCGTGAGGCTTACGACGAGAGAAAGCATCGTGTAGCACTCCAAAAGATAACGGATGGCCTCCTATAAGGATCACTCGGCTTGCGCGCGAAAGCCATACTCTCAGACGTTCCCACGCCTTTCACTCTCACTCTCACTCACCTCCCAACCCAACGCAATCGACCCCTCTCGAGCCGCGCAACTGTACACCTCCCACGTTGCTTTGTTACGACTTTCAAGCCTCGCTTGTCACCATTCCCTGTGTCCTGCATTGTTAAGTACTTTACTTGTGGCTCTCATCATCGCTTGCCTCTTTATTGTCTACCCCTTATGACTGCTCTGTGATCATCACTCCCTCATGCCTCATGTTCTCTCTCTCAGAGCGTCTTGCGTGATACCAGAAAGCTTCCTTTGCGATTCCTAAAGCCTCTAGCGAACTCTAGCATCTAGCGTTAACGACTAAAGCCCCGTCTCCTGCCGCTCCCCTCTCTTCCTGTCTCCTCACTTGGGACAACACCGTACTCTCGCAGCATACCAGTCTACACACCTTTCGCCCACATTGGACAAATTTCCTAGTATAAAACAAAACGACGAACTTTCACTCTTTATTGAAGCCATATAGCTAATTTTCCACCATAGCACGCGCAAACCCTACGCCAACTTTCAAGCCAAAACAGTCTGTCACGGGTTGAAATCAACTTTGTCTGGCGTGAGTATGGATGTTGCACGCTGACGCTTTGCTGGGGGTCGAGCTCAACAGACGGCTTCAACAATAGAGTTATAAGGGAAATACATATACCGTCATGCAGCCCCTTCGGTATCGATACTGACAATACCAACATGAGCAATATCCTGCGGTATAGACCAAGCTTGTGCAGGCCCTGTCAGGTGGCACGAAATTGAGTAAGTAGGTCCCACACTTGGAGGCAGCGGACGCGAGAACAGCGAGAGTTGAGGCAGGGCAGAGGTCTTGGTAGAGATGGGAGACAAGGATGCTCAATAGGTGTACGGTGACACCAGCCGGGGTTTGCACGGTGTGACCTTGAACCACCTTCCACTGGCACTAGCATATAGTTACTTTTACGATGCCCCGCGTCACTACCTCTGTGCCGCTCGACTCTGCTTCAGCCCATGCATCACTTGTTTCGCGCAAAAATGGTAAGACACGTCATCTGGGAGCCAGGGTCCTCACGCTCTAGGACGAGCTCCATGTGTGCCGCACTCGGATACTGTATGGTGGCGTAACCTCAACTGGAGACTGTTGTGGTCTAAGGCCTCATCGCCTTGCCAGCTCCCTCTGCCTCCAGTCACGTATCGGACTCACGCTGCTGGTCTCAAAACCAAAAAAGTTCAACATTCCTGTGGGATTGACTCGGAGGAACTTCCTCGCTCCTGGAGGTAAATAGATTCCATGACATCAACTGTCTACGCGAACACAAGGTCAATTGTCCACATCCAACGTCTGCTATGTGTGGAAAACAAAGGCTATCCACTGTCTATTTCAAGCAGGGTGTTCTACGTTTGGGATCCTAGGGAGCATGGGGTCAACACTGCCAAATGTAGTTAAAGAAAGTATCAGTACCCTACTGGTGATTTTGGATCGACTTCTTGGCCAATACCGATCTCATTATCGCCAACGTGAGCATTGTCTTCAATGGTATCACCAAAAGAATCTGTGCGAGATCAGTCAGGCCTGCACTAGATGAGCATTAATTCACATAGAACGTACCTGCACGCTTCCCTTGGGGCTGATTCAATTGAGCAGCGAGAGCAAGGACGGCGAAAGAGAGAGCAACGATGGTCCTTATGAACTTCATAGTGGGTTGGGTGAAATAGCTTAGGGTGGACGGGAATGGACAATATAAGAGGGATGTAGCACTGCTAATTTATACCCCAGTGCCAGGCACTGAAGTTCCGTGTTATCCCGTTATAATCAGGCATATATCTATTTCGTGGAAACACACCTTACCCCATTCGAATGCTAGCGATGGCGAAGTTTAGTAGATGCCTTTGTACCGATCCAAATACAGTATACCCGCTCAGTCGTGCAAAATCAGATAGGGAAAAAACCTCCTGCTTCTAGTGTGAGACAATACGGGGAGGTTATTGATAGTCCAGACTAGATGGCGAAACTAGCGAGTGAAACAGCCGAACTAGTGGGTAATCGTCGGGCGCTACGATCTGCCAGTGACCACTGGAATGGTGCTAAGACCGAGATAGTACTGTAATATTTAGCTACGCAGTTAGAGAAGAAAGGGCTGTGTCGCTGAATGGATTGACGACTTTCAGCTGTAGCTGTTTAAAATTGCCTAGGTGTTGTGCTGGTCGAAGACAAAGACACAGAAACTCCCGAGTGAAGATCACAAGTAGTACGCCGCGACATTTGGTGTGGCCGAGGACCAAATCGAGGGAGCAAGTGAATATAATGTCTCCACAGGTAACTTATGATCACCCATCCAGAGAAATACAGTAAACGCCGCCGATGATGCCATGCCAGTCTCACGGCAGCCATTTTGAGTTGACGTTGACAGCGATATATTCAATTTGATGATGGCATCTGGTGTAGCTGAAAGCGGTGAAGGCTATTCTACGTAAGGATATCTCGGCTAGCATCACTAGTTAGCATGGCTAGCATTGATAGCGCTACAGTAGCGATGCTAGTCACGATCACGCCGTGCAGCCAAAGTCGCGCAGTCGCGCATTTTCACTGGGTGTTGGACTGGACTTCTGGACTGGACTGCCAGTGGCCCATTGGCTGAATTTGGACTTGACCTTTGACGACGCGTCCGGACAGCGCCCAAACACATTACTACTTTCCCCTCACAACATCGATCTCGACGACCAGTCTTCAGACTAACCACCTTCAACATTACGCTACCTTTACGTGTCCTGCACCTCACCCCCGTAGCCTCAAGAAGAGTTATGTTTTTTAAGCTGCGGTGTTTGAAGTAGAGAGTTAATCTATGTGTGTGTTTCCTCTGCGTTACTGTAATGTAGCGTTCCCATGGGCCACATTCTTTCCAATAGCACTGCACGCACGTCACTAATGTGATGCAGATTCTTCCCACTGCGCCCCAACCCCGAGGTGGTTGATCATGGCCACCACGCGTCACTAGCGTAATGTGGTGCCATTCCAATGTCTCTTCCCCAGCTTGGGGCTGCTCACAATCATCACAATCACCATGGCATGCCTCACCTACATGACAAAAAGCCTTCCCCAGCCTGCCTCGACTTCGGGGCGGTTGACCATGGCCACCACGGATTGCAAGCGTGGTACGGGGTCCTCCTCACCCGCATTTGCACTGTTCCAACTAGCAACCGCCATGACCACCCCGGCACGCGTCACTAACGTGACACAGAGCCTTCCCCACTCCACCTCGAATCCTGGGGGACTGATGACACAAACAGGGACAACGGGGACAGCATGGGGACAAGGACGATAAGGACAACAAGAACGAGGACGATACGACGAGGACGATGTGGACGACACGAGGTGGTGAGAGTAGTCAGACCACTGTCTGTGGCACTGAAATACAGCTTACTCCCTTGATTGGATGTTCTGCTCCGTAACCTGACCTAGTCCGAATGGTGGGTCGGTCGATATACCTGCTCTAATATAACTATGCTTCTTTCTGGTAAAATTGGTCTCTTAGATGAGAACCTTGTCGCTCATAAGGTGTATCAGGATACTGTTCTGTGAAGGTAGAGACGATATAACGATGGGGAGATGGTCTCGCAATTGACTTGCATACCTTGAGCTGATGTCACCTGCGGTGATGCTCATGCAGTATGTCGTGCTAAGTACTCCGTGTCTTTGAAAAGGGGCAGCTGTCATTGGACAGTGCCGGGGCTTTGCGCCTTGTTACGAGAAGTGATATCTCGCCAAATACTGTAGACTTGGCCAGCTTGCGAAAGGCTCCAAGGCGTGAGAATGATATACCATATATGATGACCGCGCGGATTTCTGGCACGCGCTCTAATTTTCTTTCCAAAAGATGGCACCTACAAGAAAGTCTCCGTCAGCGTCAAAAACACGCTCATCTGGGTCCCAGGCCTCTTTGCAAAGAATAAAAGGCGAGAACTTTTACCGCAATGCCAAACAGGTCAAGCGCCTCAAAATGCTCACCGGCGGTAAGGCCGTGCGCGACCGTGATGGCAAAATCATCGAGGCGGCGGCATTCCAAAAGGGAGAAGATGAGACGACACCTGGGAGAGTACAGCCTGATCGGAGGTGGTTCGGTGCGTCCCTTCCCTGTTGTCAGTGATGGTCTCGTGTCGATGTAGTGACCCTACGCCCCCTCTGTTTGTGCGTGTGCTTTTCGCGCAGGTAATACCCGGGTGATCTCACAAACAGCGCTGGATCACTTCCGCACGAGCTTGCAAACCAAGCAACATGATCCGTACTCTGTGCTTCTACGGCGCAACAAGCTTCCCATGCAGCTCCTCGACGATGCTACGAACCCAAACCTGCGGAAGGTTCGTGTAGATTATGAGCCGCCCCATGCCGCATTTTTGGTTTAACAAATCGCAGCGCTCCCATGTCGTCGAGACTGAACCTTTTGCGGAGACTTTTGGCCCCAAGGCCCAACGCAAACGCCCACGCATCGACGTCGGTACATTCGAAGAACTTGGCAGGCTAGGTGCAGCCGCTGCCGAAGAAGCTGCGCAGGCAAAGGCGACCGCAGAGCTTGCAGAGGCGACTGCACCGGCTGCAATAGAGCAGACACATGCCGACTATATCGAGCCCATATACGCGAAGGGCACGTCGCGACGCATATATGGCGAGCTGTATAAAGTCATCGACTCTTCAGACGTGCTTTTACATGTACTGGACGCGCGAGATCCGCTCGGTACGCTCTGTGAGAGTGTGCTGGAATATGTACGAAAAGAAAAGGCGCACAAGCAGGTTGTGCTTGTGATTAACAAGTGCGATCTCGTACCAAACTGGGTTACGGTATGCCTTCTCTCCACTTACTTTACGTCGTGCATAATAAAACCGCGCGCAAACAGGCACGATACATCCAGCACCTGACGCCGCGATACCCGACTATTGCATTCCATGCGTCACCAAATCACTCATTCGGCAAGGGCTCGCTTATCCAGTTGCTGCGTCAGTTCTCCCAGCTACATTCGGATAAGAAACAAATCTCGGTTGGGTTCATCGGTTATCCAAACGTCGGGAAGAGCAGCGTCATCAACACGCTGAAGAGCGGCAAGGTGTGTCGGGTTGCACCCGTACCAGGCGAAACAAAGGTGCGAAACTATGTGGAACCTCTAACTCAATTCTTCATGATGCGAGATTGGAGTCTAGGTCTGGCAATATATTACTCTGACACGGCGTATCTACCTCATCGACTGCCCTGGCATCGTCCCAACCTCCGCGCATGACTCGCAGACGGCAACAGTCCTCAAAGGAGTCCTGCGCGTGGAGGCGCTCCCGACGCCGTCTGAGCATGTCCCGGAACTCCTCATGCGCATCAAGGCGCTCTATCTCGCGCGCACCTACGGACTCACTATCCCAGAGACCGGTTCTTGGACGGCAGATGAGTTCCTCGACGCGCTCGCGCGCGCGAAAGGCCGGCTACTAAAGGGCGGTGAGCCAGACATCGAGGGTGCAGCTAAGGTTGTTCTGGGAGACTGGGTGCGCGGGCGTATACCGTACTTTGTCACACCGCCGGAGCGCCCCACGGAACTCAACGAGCGTGAGGCTAAGGAGCGCGCGCGGCTTGCGAAGAGCAACGGCAAGGAGAGTGGGGAAAGAATCGTACCGGGCGTCAAGCAGAATCTGGGTTCGATCATGCAGAAGAATACGTTTGTTGGCGAAGATGTGCGGCCGCTGGAAAGGATTGTTCTAGAAGGCGAGAGCGAGGATGGGCGCGCAGAGGAAGGTGACGATGAGGCGGTTACTGACGACGACGACGACGACGACGACGAAGCTGCACTGTTAACGTGGGGAGATGTGTTTGCGGAAGGAGAGGCGGTGCCAGCGGAGACTTCAGGTTCCGAAGAGGAGGAAGAATGGTCCGGGATAGCGTCGCTTCCCGGAGAAGGTGCGTGAAACTGTGACTGTTGTTGCTCGCCAGCTGACTTGTTTCCAGCTATGGGATATTCGGGTGACGAATCCGAGGAGCCTGCGAGAAAGGAGAAACAACCGCGAATGACAACGAGCAAGGTAAATGGCCGACAAAAATCCTATAGGCACTATTGGACTTACATCAACGTCTTAGAAAAAAGCAGAGAACTTTTACACAAACGCTAACGTCAAGAACAAAAATCGAGTAAAAGCTACGCTGTTCAAGTCGTTGCAAAGGGAGCATGGGAGTCGGAACCGGGAGCGAAAGAAGAAACGGTAATTGTCGGGATAACGAAGCGATTTTTGATGTATGCCTTGCCTCTCGGACGCGTCCGTTCATTCACACTCATCCTGTTCGCTTGTCGTCTTGGGAGAACCTTATTCGACAAAGCCCGGCTACTACGGTTACCCCTGGCTAGGTTCGTCCCTACTACGACTTTTGGACAGGCTCCCGTTCTATTGGTTACACTAAGTATAACTCGGGTACACACGTTGACCCGTCCGAATATCCGTGCTTGAAACCATCGCATTTCTGCACAATGGGATGCTACTACAAGC
>QLOZ01013365.1:0-16888 GCA_003314065.1 Lactarius sp. MG50
CCCACCGAGAACTAGGGGAATGAAGAATGAAGAGCACTAATCGCCACTAGTAAAAATCGACTCGCGACCATGGATATGGTGGTTCTTCCCAGCGATGGACAGCGACAGGGTGATCGGAACGCTGACACGCAGCGATGAATGGATAGATAGTCCGTTGGTCAGATCCAGATGGCGGATACTCCTCTAAGTAAAGACTGTCCAGCGAAGGTAACACCTCCGTGGCCCTTTCCCCAGTGAGTTCTTGCAGTGCCGGCACGATGAGCGACTCCAGCTTGCGACCTATCCGCAGGGTCCGAACAGCAGTGAACGGGCGGAAAAGTTCTAGCCATTGCGCGTCTTCCATGTCGACTTGCCAATCCAGATTAAGATCGCCAACTTGGATGTCGAGCTGTTCAATGATGGATGGGAGAAACGAAAATTGGTTGCATATCTGTGCCATGGACCAGACTTGCCAATCTACCTTTCTGCAATAGATTGCCAAGTTGAGATAACCGGGGTTATCTGTCTCCTCGGGCAGATAAAGATCGATCTCGACGTGGTCTTCGAGAAGGATTACCACCGCCTGACTGGACGACCTGAGTATCCCTGCGTGACCGACGAAGTAGGGGAGTTGTTGGATGTCAAAGATGAGCTGATTGAAGAGAGAGATCTGGAGAGAGTGGAGTCGAGGAGCATCGATTCGGGCCACGAGGTCTTCCAAATACTCGTTAACACCTCGGAACTGCAAGTGGAAGAGAGCAGGGAGGATAGCACGTGTTAGGGGAGGACGTCGACCTCTTCGATCGGGGCGAGATGCGGGGGATTCGAATTCGATGGTGAGGGATCTGAGCCTAGTCAATGCGGATAGGCATGTCACCATTGCCTCGGGTGAAATGTAACCGGTATGCGGTATTCGTTCGAGGGAGAGTTCAGCAAGGTCGCTGGTAGACAAAAGAAGTCTTGGCAATCCCGGGAATGGAATGCCTGTGAAGTAGAGACTTTGTAGACGTGGGGCGGATCCACCTAAGAAAAAATCGGGAAGCGCCGGGGCAATCTCATCGGTGTGAAGTAGGAGGTATGTCAGTGCCAGAAATGGCTCCTGCATCATTGGGGTCAGTCGCTCCAATTGTGAACTTGTTAGATCGGAGATCCAAATGTCGCGTACGCGGTCACGGTGCTCGAGTGTGGCAATGACGTTACCCACATCATCGGGACTCTCCACAGATATTCCGATAGGCAAGGGCGGCCAGACATCCAACGTCTCCCTCACAGGTGTGTTATGTGCGCAGCAAAGGCGCAGATCGAGACGGACAGGTGACGCAAACACGACGGATCGCCATCTTCGGCATACGTGCACCAGCCTATCCCACGGCCACGGCCAGAACATCGGCCGCACCGAAGGCGTTCCGAGTCGGTAGAAGTCGAAGATGTTTAGGAGAACATTGTCGGGGAGCGCTCCGATTGTCACACGTGGGAAAATCCGGCCTGCACGACACAATTAAGTGATCGCTGCCAGTGTGGGCGCTGCCCATGAGACGTACCGTTGCGTGCCCGATTCCTCCCTGTGCCACTCCGATCTCGATAGATGGCGCTTCTACGATTTGCGAGATGGGTAGTCGCGTTGTACATTGCAAGAGTGTGAATTGTGGGTGATATGAATATTGAGGATGGATGGCTAATGGGCTCTCTAGTGCGCCTGATTGCAGATTAGTGAGAATATATATATTGACGGAGAGGGCGTGTGACTTGAGGTAAGATATTCCGTACAGTATACACGTGTACACCGCACGCCACCCAAATTAGTTCGCCTCATGAATCCATGGCTGCGCTCTTCACACTACCACAGAAGAGGTGTGCTATCGTGAAAGTCATTCTGCGACGGTGACAACCAAAATTAACTCTGAATTCTATTAGGTGCGATGCATTGTCCGTACACATAACGAGCGATACAGCGAATGCATGTCCTCGGCCCGGGCAGGCGGAACCCAGAGTCCAAGAATTTGAGATCGCCGTGGGTGACTGTTCACCAGGGAAGGGCATAGCACCTCAAGGATGACCAGAAGATGAATAGCATCCTCATAGAGTGCATACCCAATCAACGCCCACTGCACTGCAACGGATATAGTAAGGGTCCGCTGAATTTAGCTAAGGGCCCGTTCGGTATAGTAGCTCCGGTTTCGAAACCGGAGCTACCGAACGGGCCCCAAGGCCGCAATAACTTAAGGAAGAGGCGTGGATCAGGGTTGGATCCCGGTAATGTGCTGTGATTGCTGTTTTGGTGTAAGATAGATCATATTACGTCAACTAATTGAGCAACACCGTGTAAGTGCAGGATATGCAGCCCGAGTTCTTGGTCGCTTCCAACGATGTGCAGTGATCATGATACAGGGAGAGCAGGGGAAATGGACGTACAAAGCTAGAGCTTGAATGTGGCGGCCGTGATGTGCCTCAGGCGTACTAGTAGAGTTTATTGTGACACGCCACGGCTGCGTTGGTTCACATGGTGAAGAGGCTGTATCACTCTTACATGCGGCAGCCGCAGGGGGTTCGAGGAAATATGTATGCTGGCAGCAGTGGTGAATAAGGACGACACCGCTTCCGGAAACGAGGAGCCATGGAAAGGAGGACGGAGAAGGGACGAGCACAGACGTGGTCGTGGATTGTCTGATGGTGATGATCAGGAAAGATGATCGGAGCTCAAAAGTAGACCATACAAACGCGACGAACTGTGGTTTATTGCGGAAGGAAATGTCTGTTCTGTCCCCTGTACCCATGCTCGTTATCGGGATGCGCACGAAACCGACTTGAAGGCCTCATCCGGTAGCCATATGCAGTGTTGTCGAGTATGAAAGTATGTGTGATGAAAAAGTCTGGACAGACGAAAAAGAGGAGTGAGTCAGATGTCAACAGGATGGCGTGTGGTATGGGCTCACAAAGGAACTTCTTGAAAGGTTGTAATAGTGACCAGCGACACCATGGTGAGGGAGGAAAGGTAAGAACGGAAGAAAGTGATCCAGTGGAGACGTTTAAAAGGTGATTGTGTCGTGATGCATGAGGGAGCAGGGACGACGACCATGGAGGCAAATGCAGGAAAGGGTGAACATTGGCTGCGGGCGGCGGTAGTAATGGGAAAACAATTCCAGGGTCGATAAAAACAAGGAAAAGGAGTGCGAATACTCCTAGAGCGGATGACAGGAGCACTGGATACGCATACGCAGTCGGCCCGGAGGCGGTCGGGAGGTGAAGATTCCCACTTGGGTACCGTGACAGCGACGGTCGCCCGGGCACAACCATGGCGTGGTAAGCGAACTTGAAGAACGCGAGAGATAGTGCATGGAGAAGAGACCAAAACTGGCTCGGTCCAATACAGTACACGGCAGCTTCAAGTTGGCTGGACAGATCAACACCAGCGGAACCATCACCTTCTTGGTCCTCGCCAATCTGTAATCCTTCAAATCGCACAGATAGCAGCGGCACCCTGCACGCCCGCAACGGCGCCTCGTGAGGACCTTACCAACAACGCTGCGAAACCTGCGCTCGCGCCCGGGCAACACCTCAGTGGGGCATCGGCAAACTGAAAGGCGCAGCGCCGTGTCCTGCACTGCGCCATGGACGATCGGTACGCTCGGCACAGTGAGCCATGTGTTCGGCCAGACGCTCGCAGAGGCGTGTGGTGGGAACAAGAAGGGCTGTGGAGGTGTTGGTGGCACGTCATCGTCGGAGGCGTTTTGGCGGTGCTGACTGTTAATATGCTTGGTGTTGTTTATGTGAATGTGGGTGTAGATGGCATTGAGAGTGGTTCGTCAAAGATAAGTATGTCCAGTAGCACGCTGTTGACGTGGAGTGTCAAGTCCATGCCCTTCGATAAAGGACTTGCACGCGTTGGCAAGGATGGTTGGGCTCGAGGCATGGATATTCATACCCTCGATTATGACGTTGCATAGAACCTCAGGTCATCGATGACACTGTGAATTCGTGTGGACGGTGTAGTCGGAGAAAAGTTTGAATGGGACGTGATTGAAATTGGATGGTTGACGGCAGAGCGATAACCGGAGATGAATGACGAGAGCGCAGGAGTCGCCGATATGTGGATGGGAAAGACGCTGCCTTGAAGGGAGGTGATGTTTGGGTGAGTGAGGGTGAAGGGACCGGATGGGCACAGTCACGGTAGCGTCGATGGTAAGCTAGTAGGCGCGAGAAGCGATAAAAAAGAAATTGGGTGAGGTAGATGAGGTCAGAGATGGAGGGAGGGACAGGCCGTCGCCATGAGCCGAAGGATGAGGAGGACGAGGATTAGAAAAGTGTCAGGGCTGTGGAGGAATGGCGGCAACTGAATGCCTGAAGACTGGAGCGAGTCACGGCTCTCGGGCGAGGGGGCTTTGGAACAACCCGGGAACGGCAGGACGTCTCAGTTTGGTATCACGGGCGCTCCGAGGCGTCTTATTCCGAGCGCAACAGTAGGACTCACCTTACACCACTGAGGTGCTGCCCGGGCGCGAGCGCAAGTTTCGCAACCTTGTTGGTAAGAAGGTTAGCTCTGGTTCTCACGAGGCGCCACTGCGGGAGTGCAGGGTGTTGCTGCCGTCGCTGCCGTCGTCTGTGAACGAATCTTGGAGGCGTTCCCTGAGATGCGCGGAGCATCCATGCTGGAAGACGTGACTTCCTTGCGTTGAATAGTCGTTCCATAGTATCTCGAATTCGTGATACCACATTCCCGAACTTGGAAAATGCCAAGTTCGAGAATGTGGTATCACCCCATCTAGAATACTTGATCCAGATGGGGAGGAAGTTATTATCTAGAAACGAAGAAATCCCAGCACGCGTAGCAAAGTTAGCGACCGTGGAATGGCAGGGTACCAGCCTTCTTGCTGATGGCCGTGATCGGCCCAGTGTTTAGTTCCATCATCTCAGTCGTGGGTGGGATCCGGTTGTAGGCTCTGAGACGTTGGAGAAAAAGTTGAATGTGCTCGAAGGGGTCATCGAGTGTGTCGTGGATCGCGAAAATATCCGTCGCCATAAATATTCCGGGGACGTACCCCAAGAAAGTTGGGACGAGACATGCTGTGGGGAGAGACTGATCCTTGCGAAGATCGCTTTTGTAGACGAGAATGACCAAGAAGCAGGTGTTAGGAGGAAACAGTTATAGAAAAAGTGGGTCCCACGGGGCTTACTGTACCACCAGTGAAAGTCTCACCCCGTGCCCCGTGCGTTCCTGAAAACGTAAAGAGGAAATTGATGGGGGTCCAGGGCCACGTCATCAACCTCCTCTCAATACCCTTGTGGATTTCATCGAGCTTGAACTTGTTTCCGAAATACGCACAAGAGAGTGGGAGAATCAGTTGGGGAGTTCCAGCAGCAATGGATGTGTGTAGATCCCTCCTGATCAGCTTTTTCAAGTTGTACCTGAGGCAGCGGACATTGTTGTGAAGTTTTAGATGGCCGTGAAATCACGAGAACCTCTCACGCCCAGTTTGGGGTGCACGTGATGTCATTCATAGAGGCGTTTGCGAGTTAGTACTGTACGAGTGTTCGAATTAGGGCCACATTGCATGTAGCATGGGTCCGTGATTCCGAAGGACAACAACTTGAGATATAAGTACAAAATATCGCGTGAGAACGCCGCTACACTATATACTTAACACCGAACCGCTACGTCTGACAACATCTTCTATGGCCGAAATAGATTGAGCTCGGTCACAGCCCACATCATCAGCTCCGACCCGGGATCGCGCCGATGAGCGCGAGTTCTTCCAGGAGTGTTTCATGTCTAAATTTTAGCCTCTCATTTGGCACGTTGGTCTAAGGAGCTTTTCTCAGTATGCATGTCCTTCCGCCCTTCGATGAACTGTGGCGACACTCGCCTTATTGATCTCATTACCCTCGGCACCAGGGAAATACCACTTCTGGCCAAGCCAATGGCGCTTGACTTCCATCTCGAAGCCACTCTGAACGACGGAATTGCGCGCCAGCTCGCATAGCGAGCTTTGCGGAAGCTTGAGAATGTGTGCCGCTACACTGTACTCCTCTAACAGCGGTTCCTACAAGGCCTCCGCGTAAACATCTTACTCTATAGTCTGATGAGGGAAACCGACTCGAACCTTGGTAAAGTGGAATTGTAGTGGGTCGTCCGTGCTCAAGCTAACATTGAGCCCTGCCTTGAAAAAATCAGGTAGGGGATTACGCTCGTAGGTGAGGAAGAGCGCATTGTTGCTCAGTGGGCTCATAGCGATGCCAATCTGCTTGAGGTAGAATAGGTACTGCAACGCAGGGACTTTGCGTAGCAAGATGCCATGAGAGATGGAGTGGGAAGTCAGGAAGGCAGAAGTGAGGTGATCCGTGTCACCTGCTTCCCCGGAGTGCGGACGAAAGACGAAGGTGTCTGTAGGTCCAAGTTAGTAGATGAGACGTGGCAGACAGTGGAATACTGTTACTAAAGCCACGGGCCCGACGCCATTTATTGAGGCTTGCCATATTAGCGAACATATAGTACACCCTGCAAACGTAAGTGAGTGACGAAACATATCCTTTCGTGGAAATGGACGAACCAGTATGAGTATGGAGGAGATTGTGGGTAATTCCAGTCTTTAGGATAGGGAAACTTCTTGTGATAGCGACGCTCAGTTTTCGACTCGTCGTCAACCGTGTCAAAGCCGATGACACGCTGCAGAAAGATGTGTAGTTTCGGGTGGGAGGCCGGATTTTTCGTGACCTCGAACAAGGGTCTGAAGACATCTATCCAGATCTTTAGTTCTGACTCAACCCTGGATCCTCCGAGGTGAATAACATACTACGAACGATATCTTCAAAATTCTGGATTGACCCATTCTCTTTGTACACATCATACAGGCGTGGGACCTGTATGAGCCAGCGTACGTTGTGCGAGAAGAGCTGGTTGTCGATGACCCACTGCGAAAGCTTGTCCCACTCGTTTTCCTTCCTTCCATAGATGCTCAAGCGCCACTCGCAGTTCTATCGTGCACGTGACTTAAGAACCGCCGGAAAATAAGAGACATTGGGATCTACCTGATACTTTCCTTGCTCTAGATCGGTCATTACCTCTGAAAATCGGTACTTGAGTGATGCCTGGACATGTCACGAAGCGGCACTACCTTTCGTTAGCTCGGCAAGATATCGCCCTTGTATATAGTTGTCTGTCTTGAGGAAAATCTCGCGTAGGCGGGACTCGCCAATAGGGTTATACTTGAGATTGAACTTATCAAAGCGATGGAATGAGTCTTGGTGCGCGTGCATGTCAAGAGTATCGATGGAAAGGTCATATGCTGTGAGTTTAAGCGACTCGAAGACTTGCTCGAGCGTCAATTCAGCGCCGTCACGGAAGATTACGACGTCCTACAAAATCATTAGGTCAGTTGCACTGTACCGCAGAGAGGAAAGGATAGGGACCTGGGGATTACGCTTCATTTTTGCCTTTATGAATCGTAACAGATGCTTTTGGTTCATGCTACTGGAGTGGTGAACGTGTGTGTCAACTTTGCGGACGTTATAGAAATCACTAAGGACTGGTCAAGAAGTGAGACCGAAGGCTTAAATACTTTCATTACCGATGAGGAACCCTCTGCAATCAGCGCGCAGATTCAGGAAATCTCCTAACTTTATCAAGCAGAGAGGAACGAACCTTCATCTCTGCCATCTCTTGTAACTCGTTAAGTAAAGTATACATGGTGAATTTCCCCCGGAGATACTGCAGACGTCGAAAGGCGAAGCTCTTGGCAGGACCAGCAGAGATGATCCCGAGCACAAAGTCAAGGTCCATAAAATATTCTCTAATGCTTGGAATGTCAAAAATAGGTTTCTTGTCTCCCGCTAGACGGCAGCTAAACAAGGATAGCAGCCGCAAGAACGGGAAGGGCCTACCAGTCACATTATGGTAAACTTGATATATACCCTTATCGTCAATCTCGAACTCCCATTCGTGTGCACCGGGAATGTCACATTGAGAAAAGTCGAACACGTCGCGAGGAGAAGCCGTTCCAGAGGACACGGCTTGGTCTGCTGTCCAATGCCAATGAGGCGGAGGCGGACGAGGGTATATGCGCCAAGGCTTGAACTGCTCCTCGGTGGATTCGCATGGATTAGTAGCTGCCTCCGGGCGTACACCCATCACGTCGGAAATGCCCTCCGGGATGCCATGGAAGACACCATCATGGTCACGTGGGTTGTCACCAAGCCGTTGATTCGAAACTGTAATATACTTGTCGCGCAACTCGAGGCATTTACGCAAATGCTCAAGTATGTTGCTGAGTTCGGGGTTTTGGTCCAAAGAGATCGTGACTGTCCAAAATATTGTGTCAGAAACAAACGAGTACGACGTCGTCAATATTGTTGACCGTACGTGGGTGTGGCAGTGGATACTCCTTCACGGGCTGAACAGGTTCCCCATTGACTTCTTCGGGTAACACAGCGCCGGAATCTGTGCCATCGATAAACGGGGAAGTTGCCTGGGTGTGCTGTATTGGCGTGTCCGGAAGAGGACTGAGAAATGGCGAGCTAGTGAAAGGAGGAACTGCCTCCGGTTGAGACACAGATTGCCGCCGATGTGACAACACCTTTTCTTCGATCTATTGAAGTTGCCAAGTAAGCATTCTATCTCAAAAATGATTTGACCGCCTCTATTGTACGCTGTGCGACGTACTCCTCCGCCTTGGCGATCAAGTGTAATGATACCCAACATTACTGACGTACATGACGGAGAGCTTTCTCTTCGTTATACCCAAAATATCCGTCAGTGGGTTCTGGTATTTGGAGACCCGGGGAATGCCTTGAGGTCGGAGTAGGAGTCTGGCGGGTCGGAGACGCATCATTAGACGATGAGGTACTCGGAGTTGAATCGCTGGTCTGCTTTTCTCGCGCAGGCACATCAGACATAATGGTATCCAATGATAAGAATAGCGGTTAAAGGGGTAGAGCAGGATTGTGTACTGGCGTCTAACCATCCGCGGGCAATTAAGTACCTTCCGATTGTATCAGGTGATCGATACGCGACAACTGATCCGTCCGGGACGTTGTTACTGCTGGTGCTGTGCTCTGCTATGAAAAAAAAGCTATCGTACATGAAACCGATGCCATTGTGCTTCCAACTGAACACCCAGGCTAACAGTGGCCGGCCCAAGGAATGGTCGTGAACATTTCCCATAATCCATATATGACTAGCTACTGTAGTATTTTGATGTCTGCTTCAATACCCAAACTTTACGCTTACGAAGATGCCGTGTGAACCATGTTCCCCATTGGTGCGTCAGTACTGTACTGTACTGTACGCCTGATCAGCGTTTCAACGTTCGGCCTATGAAATCCTTCAAAACTATGTGCGAACCTTTCTAAAGCTACGCCACGACACGTACGCAGGGATACGTTCCGTCGACAGACCCGGACAGCCCGGACATCAGGTTTACTGCCGCGATTAGTAAGTTCGGCATTATTTGCGCATCCCGGGCCTCTTTTGTTTCCGTCGATCGGTCCGTTCTCGGATGGAAATCGCTGACTTGACCACTCGCGTTCGGCTACACTGTGACGAGAACGAAGACTCCCTTCGTGTTTGGCTCTCTGGTTCCAGAACTTTCCACTTACAGTATTGGTGTGTAGGGAAAACCCAGGGTGGCGAGAGTTAACACCCTGTGGATGAGTACTGGTGAGTAGCCAGTGATCCACTTTCAAGTAGCTCACATCCCGTAGATCGCGGCGTTCGCTCAATCCGTGTCAGAAAGCCTCCATGTTCATTTCGCTGTGAATACCATCCGTGTAACGCAAGCAAAGAGAATCCTTAATACATCATGCAACTTCCTACTTCCACTTGTCGGTGGCGTATACCATTTCTCTACTCTCTACATCATGGGTATGTCCATGAAGAGGTATGTCGGTGTGGCATATTCACAGCCGTCCTGCGCTCGCATGCCCATGTGAGTATATAATGGAGACTCCATCACGATTTGGACTCACCCCCTTGCTTGCTTTGTTTGGGACTCCTATCGCCTTCTTTCTCGTCCCTCTGAGGTGTCTCAGGTCGAGCGGTTGCGCTTTCCTTGTCCTTCACTTCCTCACGTGCCACGCTACTAGGTCGAACAGATACTTCCGCCTTTTCGGCCCTAGCCTTGTCTTTCTCTGAGATAGAAAGAGAACCCCCAACTCTCTCTATTATCTTCTCTATCTCGAGATCCAGCTTAGTCCCATCGGTATGACCCTTCTCTGGTGGCCTGTGAGGCGCTGCTTCGTGAGTTTCCAGAGAAGTAGCGGTCCCCATCCACTCTCGATCCAGCTCCTCTTCCCATCCGAGTTCTTTCGCAAGATCGCCAATGATGTCGTCACACTTGCCGAGTAAAACTAGATCATTCAATCCGGAGCCAATTCCTCCCACATCGTCCAAATTGATTAGAACCCGCGGGCACCGACCCTTGACCATGTTGACGAGAGAGGCAAAGGGGTGCACCGTAAGCGAGGTTCCCATCACTATGAGAAGATCCGCATTGATAAGCTGGCCCAGAGAGCCAAAAAAACTGGGCGGGAGCTGGGCGACCACTACATTAACGCCTTTCTACACGTAGCGTCTTGGCGAGCAGACTCACTGATTCCCCAAAAAAGACAATGTCCGGCTTGACGAGTCCCTTACATGTCTTACATCTTGGAATACTCTCTTCTTCGACAAGCTTCTTCATCTCAGTATCACTGAACGGTCGCTTGCACTCGATGCAGCGCTGCGTAGCGAAACTACCATGTGCCTCAATTATCTTACTCGCAGGAACACCCGCTCGCCGCTCCAGTGTATCAATGTTCTGTGTGAAACATAGGTCGAGCAGTCCTTTGTCTGACAGAAGTTTGATGAACGAGTGCGTGAGGGTTGGCCTGTACTTTCCTGGATACAGCTCTTTCGCGAGTGTATAGACTAGTAGGATGACTTCTAAGCAGACATAAGGACGTCGAATAGGAAAGCATACACGGGCGAGGATTTCTCTGGAAGAATCGGATATCGAATACAGCCTCGGGGTACGGTAAATTGAGACGCGCTAGGTTGGCCTGCGAGCAAGATCCACGATCAAACTATGTCACAGGGGGAAAATTTAGAGGTCTCTTCTTACATATAGCCCTGTATGGGTGCAAAAACTTAGAAGAAAAAACATATAGCTTTGAGAGCCTACGCACCTGTCTCTGGCGAACGAAAGTCTGGGATACCCGCAGATGTACTGACGCCTAGTAGTCTTTTGGCCGCCGTCGGAGATCCCTAGCGGACTAAATATGGCGCGCACCTGCACCTAGCTTTCGTTCCATGTCATGACTCAGAATTCATCCAGAAAGTTTCAGGATGGATTTACCATGAGATAAATCTTCTTGCACGCATCCGACTTGATGTATTTGGCGAGAGAAGTCACATCATTCCTCTCGAAAAGCCGTTGGGGCCTGCCAGTAGGACCTTGCCTAGAGGACCTGTCTGTGGCACCAGAACCTAGAGCCTCCGCTAGAAGATCGATACCGTAATCGTCCATTAGGCACGGTGCGGGCGTAGCTAGATGGTTGATGTGAATAACCACGGGCAAGCTCCGAGTGGCCAAAAGCGGTAGTGAGACCGAGCAAGCGTCTCACGGGCCGTGTCCATCATGATCCCTGTGGCCCGGGATCACCATGATGATGCACATTGTTTGTACCCTTGCAGTTCTTTCTCCTGACTGTGTTTCAACGAGTCGTGAGACAATAATACCTCAAAACCTCGGAGTGAATGGTGTCGTAATCTACCAGGAACCTGCTAGCCCCGACATTATTACGCGAGCTGTACGAATCTGGCGCCTGCGTCTGCTTACCGTTGTAACACGCACTCTGAGGCTGACCTCAAGGATTAGCTTCGCTTGCATTATGATTCGTCAGTGGCCCCTCTATCTCGAAGACCTTCAGTAGCCGAACTAGTACGCGACAGTAATACTCTCAAGGTTTCTCTCAGCCTCCCGGGAACTTGAGTTACCCGCTATGCGAATCACCTCCCTAAGTCCAGCCTACCCAGCTCGGTTGTTAGGTGCTGCCCGAACCGAGCCCGGAGGTATCGAGTCACCGAGGCACCTATCTTGTTACTTATCACAGCAGACCTAGGTCCTGATTGGTGAGAAGTCGCATTCATTCTTACGTTGTTATATGCAGCGTTCTAACACCACAAACGTTATCCTGAGCCATGGGCCGTCCACGAACTCTGTTGTGAGGCTAGGACGGCTTTGTGACGTTCACGTCATCAGGCGCCTTGGTGTTCAATGGCAGACTGCGCGGACTTTCGAGTCTTCTGTTCCATGATATGATACTTCATCACATCATGATAACTGATGTCTTCTGCAGTTGGGCTATCAGCCTTTGCGTGGCAACAACTCACCGGCAGCCTAAACCTTCGAACTGGATTGTCGGTGGCTAAATGCAGACTATGAGCGCTTCAGTTGGTGGGAGTATGTCCCGTGATTGTATCCTGAATTCTATGGGAGGATGTTCTATAGGGGACCCATGAGCCGCGGACAACAACACTGCTGCAAGTGCTCTGTCTGATGCGACGCTCAAGGTTTTTCCGGGATCCCTATTTAAGTGGCCAATCCTGTCTGCGATTGTTGTCAATAGTTCCTCTCGTCAACACCATGTGGTCCTTATTCTACCCCCTCCTTTCCCTTGCCGCGGGCGTCGTGGGCAGGCCTCAGCGTTCTATCAACGATGTTCAGGGCGGGGTGACCCCGCTTTCCGACTTCCAGTTCGCCGAATTCACACCATTCATCGAATTTGCGCGAGCGGCATACTGCTCGCCTGACAAAATTGTTGGGTGGCAATGTGGTGGTCAGTTTTTTCTTCTACATCTCTCATGCTTGCGCAGGCTTATTGATACGGCCCGAAGACGCTTGCCGTGCCCTCCCTGGTTTTGAGCCTACGCTGACGGGCGGTGATGGGAATGGCATTCAGTTCTGTAAGCGTGGTCCGCATCGCTGCATCCGTTTCCCGGAGCTGATTGATGTTCACAGATTATGTAGGATTCTGGCCCGACCAGTCCGCGGTAGTGGTGGCCCACCAAGGCACAAACCCACTGAAGTTGTACGTCTGCTACTTTTATTCCCGGATCAGCTCCAGAACACTAAATAATCCCCAGGATGTCTGTCGCAACCGACCTGAACGCCGCCTTCATGGCGCCCGACCCCAATCTCTTCCCTAATGTCCCAAACGGTGTTCAAGTCCATTCGGGCTTTGCGATTGAGCACCTGAAGACAGCACGCCAAATCCTCGCAGAAGTTGTACGGTTGTTGGCCAAGCATGCTGCAAACCGCGTCATCCTTGTAAGTCTTCGTTGCTACGGTTCGGACCTTCGCTCCGATTCCATCCTGCAACCTCTCACGTTCTGTAGACCGGTCACTCGCTCGGCGGAGCGCTCGCGGAACTCGATGCACTGTTCATGAAGCTTAACCTACCTGCAGGCACGACGATCCGAGGCGTCACACTTGGGACCCCGCGCGTTGGCAACGAGGCCTGGGCTACGTTCTTTGACTCTCAGGTCTCCGATTTTACGAGAATGAACAACAAACACGATCCAGTCCCGACTGTCCCGGGCCGTTTTCTCGGCTTCAGGCACCCCGGTGGGGAAGTCCATATCGAGTCGGATGGGAGTGCCGTTGCCTGTCCTGGTGAGTACCTCTGGTTTTACGCTTTCACGGTCCTGCTGATATCTCTGTTCCTCCCCATACAGGAGCTGACGACGGCACGGATCCACAATGCAGCGATCAGCTGGTGCCAAACATTCTGGAAGGCAACATAGTTGATCACCTTGGTCCCTACCGTGGTATCTTAGTTGGGTCGATATTCTGTACTCCATGAAGCTAGTACAGCACAATTATTCAGGTTGCCCTGGGTGAGCTGAGCTCCGGGGGTTGCAATTGGATGAAATATATCTCTTGTGAATTCGCGTTTATCATGTGGTTATTCCAAGATTCAGCCATCCTACACAAGCTACAACTTATAATGAAAATATGGTGGGTAGTGCGCTTTGACTAATGCATATAGCCCCCGTTAGGAAAGAGATTACCAGAGATTACCACCAGTGCGTTGATGACACATCTTGCAACAATACAGGCAAAACAAATTCTCTTAAACCCGATGGACGTAATGCTGAGACACGTAGAATGCAACTATGACTTTAACATGGAGCATAAGAATGTGAGCAGAAGCTTAGATAAGGGTCCGAGCAAAGGAAGTAGAGACCGGAACGGCGGAACTAGACATGAGGCAAGGCTCAACTATCGGATGCCAGGTCCGACCTTCAGGATGATGTAATTAGCGATTTTATACGGGAGAGGGACGAAATGTACGAGATGACGAGATGCTACGAGCGCCACGGTTGGAGGTTACCCATCGAACTGAGGCAAGGAAGGACACTGGAACAACAGGATCCGAATTGGTTGTAAGAGATAGGACGACGGCTCAGTCTTTGGGGATACAGTAAAGAGTGAGGTGGTACGGCTACGCAGTATCGTACTATATGTGTCCATAATGAAGGTAAGGTCCAAGCGAGAACTATTTTCTAGTGTACTGAGGTGAGACGAAGGGAATGATTGGTCTAAAGTAGTGCGGTACTAGTATCGGGCCATGTGCTGTCGCACCGTGGTTCCCACGCTGCCAGAGTTGGCACGCCGCAGCGTGTGGCTGCACCTCCAACATTGGTACGATTGCAAAGCACCTCGAGAATAGGGGAAAGATGTCATACTTTGATTGTACGCGGCTTATGTATTACAACCGAGTCCCACCTACGAATAAGACAGCGTTGAAGGTGGGATGCTCTCCGTGAAACGCGTCGTGAGAGAAGGATACCGGATACCGGGAACGGGAATCACGTTGCTCGGGATTGTCAGCACTCCCACGCTACGTTGTGTTGATACACGGGCTTACTAATACACCGCATCAAGTTGCACCGCCGCCGATTCCCGGTGGCTTCGCGACGTCCTATCATAACGAAGAGTCCGCGTGCACGCGCTTGACACCCTCTTCTCGGATCTTCCTTGCGGATTTGCATTTCCGATAGTTAGGCTACATTTCTCACCAGCTGCAGTTACAGTGGCCTACTCTATTCGGTAGTCACTCCTATTCCTTGTTCGAGTCCATTATTCCTTTGGACGATGTGCCTTGTGATATGTGGCGAAGTTCTGGATTTTCGGAGGTTTATGTCCCTCACTGCAATATGTCAGCAACTCAGAATGTAGTCAGGGACAAGGCACCGACTGAGAAGGCTATCCTTGGTTCAGGTACTAAGTAAGTTCCCGATAATCATGGCGAGGCTGTTCTCCAGATTAATATTACAGCGGTTTTCATAACATTGGGCCCTTGTTTACCTATATTTGTCTTTGCGGACCTCCAAGATTTGACAGCGGGGTTCATAGTTAAGTGAAAATGAAAATATTTGGATATTAGTTATCTTGCAAAATTTGGGTTTATCAAATAGCTATCCCCTTTGCTGCCACTTGCCAGCGTCCCATTTTGAGTTGTCATATAGTTATCTCGCTTGCTGTTGCCAACTCCCCACGTCTTTTCCCCCTCCCTCCCTGAGCATCCCTTCGAGTGCCCCTCCCACCAATGGTCCGCCGTTTTATATCCAATGAAACCAAAGAGATGGCACTTTCTATGTCCCTCCAGGGTATCTGTGACTCGGAAATCCGTGAATTAACAGGAATCAGTGAACGTTCACTCAAACGCTTACGAAGCACACATCGCCAAATTGAAGCAGTTTCGAAGCCAGTTAACCCAGGTCGGCCACATATCCTCAGTGCGATGGCAATACAGGTACGTCACATCTCTAGAACATGTACATTACAGTATCTCACACCCCCCTAGTTCCTTTGTGATTGCGCCGCACGCCAGCCCGACATATCCCTTGCGGAGCTGCAAACAGAGCTCCGTGATGTCTGCGGTGTTGAGACTTCACTGCCAACAATCATGCGGTCCCTCCAGCGGGAGGGTTACACTATGAAAACGGTGTGTTGCCCCTTCTTTCCACTTGATCAACGCTCACAATATATCTTTGTAGATCACACGGCCTGCTCTGGAGCGAAACGAACAGGACCGTGAAGAGTTCAAGACTCTCATCAATACCCACTTCCGCCCGGAACAACTAGTATTTGCAGATGAAAGCCACTTCAACAGGCTTACGTTGAGGAGGCCCTATGCATGGTCGATACGTGGCGAGCGTGCCTGCCGATATGAATTTTCCTTTCGCGGAACCAAATACTCCATCCTTCCTGCCCTATCCCTCGATGGGATCTTGCATCTCGAGGTCGTTGAGAAGGCAATCACTGGTGACGACTTCCGGCGCTTCATTCAGGGTTTACTCCAGCGCATGAATGAATGGCCACTTCCCAACTCTGTACTCGTCATCGATAATGCTGCAATCCACAAGGTTGCTGGCATTCGTGAAATGGTTGAGGAACGCGGCGCACGTCTGCTGTACCTCCCTGCGTATTCACCCGACTTCAACCCAATTGAGTTGGCATTTTCCACTATCAAGTCTTGGCTGCGTGCAAACCGTGACCGCGTCAACCAAGAGTTGGAATCCGGGAACAATACCGTGTATAATGCATTCTGGGAAGCTGTCCACTCGGTCACGGTTGAGGATGCAAAAGGCTGGTATAAACATTGCGGATACCATGTACCCAATTGAAACATTCTCTTTGTTCAATACCATGTACATGAAAAGAATAAACTATGGGTAGTGAGCGGTCCATTGGGTCCATTATGCTGACAAATCAAACCTCCTCCGAGGGGCCCGAGGGCAAGGTTGCCACATCTGAGCCACTCTCATCCGCGTCAGATCCCAACCCATCCACCTCCTCAATGTCAGTTTCTCCTGGAGTCACGCCTTCCAGCCATCGAAGGATGGCCTCCCGATCTTGACCATCCTTGGTGG
>QLOZ01013375.1:0-12623 GCA_003314065.1 Lactarius sp. MG50
GTAGGACCTAAGTCTATCGCACGCTGAAGTAAGGAGAGGGCTTTGCGGTATGCAGTCAGAGCTGAGGAGTGTCGTGTGTCGTGCGCGGTGATTGTCCAGTTATAAGCTGCTATCAGTCTATGATGCACACGAGAGTATGGGTATTCGACGGCAGATCGATGCAAAGTAATAGACTCCTCGAGATGTTCTGCATCGCCGGTCCGGGGCAAAATCAAGTACAAGTCGTTGGCAAAGTTAGAGAACATGTAGGAGACTTCTGGATTTCCTTCGGGCATTAATGAAATGGAAGTTCGGTAGTATTTGATTGCGTCGGCGATATCTTGATCTGCGCCACCACGGTGCATAAAACGGAAAATCAGGTTCCCCGCAAGAAGGTGAAGAATGCGTGGTGAATCGGGATTTCCAGATTTGACTAATTTAGAAGCCTCATAAAGATGTTCAATTCCCTCTTCAATGTAACCCATGTCACCGGTCCATTCATATTGTGTATGAAGACTGACCGAGAGGGTATATAGCACCTGCGGACGCATTGGGTGCCCTGGAGGTGCGAGAGCTAAAGTTTCACGTTTAAGGTTAATCGATTCCTCCAAATCTTCAATGCTATGTGTCCGAAGGCAGCGCAAAGACATGGCGTGGGCGAGTCCAAGCAAAGCCTCGTGTCGACGTGGGTGACCCCGGGGACAGAGGCGAAGAGCAGCACGATAGTGTGAAATTGCCTCCCCCAAACAGTCCATGCGACCAAAGTTTTCGAAGCGACTGACGAGCGAAAGCCCAAGGTTCCTCAGGAGTTTGTCCTTGCTCTTGTGGTCAGAAGGACACAAAAGGAGGACCTCACGATACTGACTGATTGCTTTCTCAAGATCTTCCGAGTCATATGTTTGCCTGAAGCGGATATGATAGACGACAGCAAGGTTCATGAGAACCAACATTCGGTTGGGGTGTTCCTTGTCTAGGAGGTCAAGCAACTCTTGATATAGCGTAGCGGCGTCCTCAGCATCGTTCAGGTCGCCGCTCCGTTGAGAGCGAAATATCAACACACCCGCGAGGTTTCCGAGGTATGAAGAACGCGAGGGATGGTCCAGTGGACAGGATGTGAGCACCGCACGATAGTGGTTGATAGCCATGGTGAGATCTTCTGACTCGTCAGTTTGTTCATATTTCCTTTCCCAAGCAATTGCTAGCTCGGTTGCGATGAGGCGATAATCATCTGTGCCTGGAGGGACCATGGTGATGACATGTCGAAGCAACGAGATCGCATCCTCAATGTCCTCCATTCGCCCTCCAACTTCGAATCTACAGCGGAGGGCTCCGGCAAGGACATTGAGGACATCGAGGCGCTCGATGCCAGCGACCCTTGGCGGGAGGTCGGAGAGGTGGCGAAGGTATGAGATAACGTAGTCCAGGTCTTCCCTCGCTCCGAGGTCCTTGAAACGAGTGAGTAATGCACGTGTCAGGTGCTCGAAAGTCAAAGTGTTCATGGGAGGATGATTCATTCCACGCAAAAGCGCCTCCACGATAGCTTGGTCAAGGTCTCCCTTCTGTCGGGTCGCGTTGTAGCGGGACATGTGGTTAGTCGCAATATTGTGGGCAATCACGGCGCGATCCGGATGTCGGAAGGGTAGTGTGGATACTTGGGTCTGACATCGATTAACTTGTGAGTTGACATCGTTTAATGAATCAGCCAGTTGGATCGAAAATTGGGATTTTGAGGATCCCTGCGCCCCATGAACGACGTTGTGGGTCATTGTGGACTCGTGGAGGACTTGAAGCAGCCTCGTGTCGCCTGTGACTTTGTTATCCAAGTCATGAGTTCGCGATCATCCAGACTCGGACAAGAGCACGACGCACTGCTCGACTCTACCGGGGGTGGTGTTGGAAGAAACGGCGGTAAGCTTGTTATTGAGAGCAGAAAGTAAACACTTGGGAAATGCTGTTGTGGGCTCGACAGGCCAAGCTGTGCTCCAATTGAGCGATCGTCATAGGACAATTCCAGGAGAATTCACGAGACAACAACTTACGTTCAGCACACCGCCGTGACGCCTTTGAACCCGACGGAAGAATTGACGGCACTAAAAACGATACCGCGCTTCTGACCCCAGGGCGCTATGAGTTGAGAGGCCTAGCCAGTTGCAGGTGAGGATTGACTGAGAGCACAAGCCTCCCCAGCAAACGTAGAAATATGTGACTTGTACAAAGAGTGTCAGCCTGAGCACTGCGGCCATCAGTCAGTCTCGACGTTCGCTAAACACGATCATGTGGTTAGGTCGGGATTGTCACGTGCGAGGCCCACATGCACAAGGCCTGAGCACGCTCATCCTCATCCTCGAGCTCAGGCTGAAGTAACTGGCGCAACTGGTTAATGTCTTGATGGACTCTCCCAAAACTTTGCGGAAAAGCGCCGTCCTGACTCCCTCTTTTTGACACACCCCGCGTCTTCTCTAGGACCGTGCCACACCACTCGACTCCCAGACCACCCACCTGAATATCCCTCCCCGTCTAAGCGTCCACGTCATGCCAGCACACCCTCATTGAATTATTCTCTCCCCTCGACGCCCTCGTGGAATGGCGGCGGCGTGGGCTTTTACCAGGCCCGCTTCGAAAGCACGATGCATCTGAAGCACGCATAGGCCCCGCTTGTGCAGCACTTCGCGTGTACCCTCGATGAAGACAACATCCTCGACTTCCGCTCAGAGAAGATCCTGAAAGATTGCGGTGTCGTGTGCAGTTTAGTCAACTCGACCCACAAAACCTCGTGGTCGCAAAACTCTCAACTGACCACAAATTCAATAGCATATTCAATTCAATGCAACACTGAAATTGCGAATTAACACGACCGCGCCCAACGCCATCGCCGCACTTCAAGTGCCCAGCATCCCCGCATGCAGCTACCAGAATCCGCAGCTGGTGCGTCCTGCGACTCACGCACCTCACCCTCCACGAACTCGAGGTTCGACGCGCGCAACCCACGCTGCAGCACCGCACCCCCCACTGCATCCTCCTTGGTAGCTACATCTTCCCCGAGAACATAGAAAGCGGCGGCGGCGGCGGCCTGTCCTTGCTGTCGCCGTCGAGAGCGCCAA
The DNA here is from genome assembly GCA_003314065.1 of Lactarius sp. MG50. Lineage (NCBI taxonomy): Eukaryota > Fungi > Basidiomycota > Agaricomycetes > Russulales > Russulaceae > Lactarius > Lactarius sp. MG50. The sequence continues at coordinate 3,081 of QLOZ01013375.1, forward strand.
GGAGCCAAATCTCCCACCGCCGACGGTCGCTATGCGCGAGGGTGACCTCCCCTCCTGACTGCTGCTGCTGATCCGAGGTGAGCGTTTTGATTCTGTCGGTGCCTCCGGCATCCTCGTTCCCCGCGCCTGTGCCGTCATCGTTGTCCACCTCACATATGCGTAGCAGGAAGCGCTCCACAGCCGTTTCGAGTTCAATGCCGCGCCGCACTGGCCCATTCGTGTTGGCACCGTCCGCCGCCGTGTGTAAAGCGTCGTCATGACCGTCGTCATCTATGTGTTGACGCTTGCGCGCACGCGGAGAGAGGGACGCAGCAGTGGATAATAGGGGCCGCGGGTGGAGGATGACTTCACGAAGCGCGTCTGGTTCGTACTTGAATCTTACCCCGATACTATACGTAATCATAATACGAGCGCAAATGAATGGCCGAAATTATACCCAGGGAATGCACCTGCTCGACTACCTGTTGAAGTCGAGGTTAGGACTTGGATTGCCGGAATCGGTCCGGGATCTGAGATGGTTTGATTGACTGATTGTAATATTCCCATGATTGATCTAAAGAGATTTTACTTACAGATACTTTCTCGTATGCAATAAGACCGTAAGTGCGACGCCTTTAGGGCGCGGGTAAGATACACCTTGTTTCATATTCTGTTTCACTTGTGATTACTTTGACTCGTGATTATAGCTTCGTTACCAGACTACGGACTGCGGCACTAGGCTCTTGATGAGCTATAAGTAGTTTGTACTTTGCATAGCGTCACCTCAGTTCTCGTGCTTACACAGTGCGCGTATAACTGAGGTGAGGACATTATATTCGCTTGTTGTTCCCTGTACTTACTTGAGGTAGTTTACTTTGGCATCGTCTCTTGTGCAGGTGAATAACATATAGTTCTCGTGCTTACACAGTGCGCATATAACTGAGTTTACTTTGGCATCGTCTCTTGTGCAGACGACCACACACGCACCGTCTCGAACTCACACTATTATCACAGTCCACGCGCTCTACCCGGAGCCGGAAGCCATCGCGAATCGTGCGCGACATTCAGGCCGGCGAGGGCGTGTCCTCTCCGTGTCCCACTGATCCTCGATTCACCCCTGGTCTGCAGTTACCTGGCTCTTTTGCTGAATAATCCGAGGAGGCAGGGGGAGTGTGGACAGTTGAGGATGGGGAGCCGGCACTGCGCGACGACTTCAATTGGCTCAAATACGTTTTCGCGACCGAGACCGCTGCGGCCGAAGCTCTTGAGCCGCGCAACCTCATGCGAAGCCCCGATTGGCAGCTGTGGGAAGAAGCCATCCTTGAGGAGTTGAAGATGCTGAGCGCCACTGGGACTTGGCGCCTTGAGGAACCACTGCCGGGAGCTAACATCATAGGCTCGAAGTGGGTGTTCAAGGCGAAGAAGGACGCAGCGGGCAACATTGTTCGCTACAAGGCACGGTTGGTAGCGCAGGGATTCAGTCAGATAGGAGGAGTGGATTATGATGACACGTACGCACCCGTCGCCAAACTCGCATCCTCATGCGCCATCATCGCAACGGCGAACCGTCTGTGATTTGACCTGCATCAGGTTGACATCAAGGGGGCATACTTGAATGGTGTGCTCAATGAGGACGAGGTTTTGTACATGCAGCACCCTCCCGGCTTTAAGCCGCCTGATGCTGGTAGCCGTGTTCTGCACCTGATCAAGTCACTCTATGGCTTGAAGCAGGCGGGTCGGCGCTGGTACCAAACTCACATCCATTTTCCCCCTTGATGTCAACCTGATGCAGGTCAAAACACAGACGGTTCGCCGTTGCGATGATGGCGCGTGAGGATGCGAGTTTGGCGACGGGTGCGTACGTGTCATCATAATCCACTCCTCCTATCTGACTGCCGTGCCTTGTAGCGAACAATGTTGCCTGGTTTGGATACGGGGAAGTATCTGTAAGTAAAATCTCTTTAGATCAATCATGGGAATATTACGATCAGTCAATCAAACCATCTCAGATCCCGGACCGATTCCGGCAATCCAAGTCTACCCTCGACGACTATCGTGACGTGTGCAGCAAGAGCGTCAATCCTCCTCTTCCATCTCACTCTCGGTCTCCATCCCGTCTTTGTCTGTCTGTCTCACCCGAGTAGGGCCCACCCTCGCCGCCGACGGCAACTCCACGTGCGAGCTTCGTCCGGCCACCAACAGAGCTGGACGCAGCGGCGATCGCAGCGAATCAGAGCACCGCGCCGCGCTCCACGGCGCACTCGCCGAGGCGCTGCTTGCGATTCTGGCTACCGAGAACAGATGCACGATGTGCCATGCCACCCTGTGCAAACCATAAATACCTAGATATACTTAGTTGTCCGTCTCTCACTTGGGAAGCACCTTGACAAATGCCACGTCCAGAATCTCGATTCCCGCACCCTCGTACCCGTTACACCACCCAGCACTCGAGAATCCCCGGCGTCGTCTTCAAGGTCGCCACTTACACCCGGCTCCGCAGCTGCGCCCGCATTACCAAAATACCTCTCAGCCACGGGCACGACCTGCACCTCGACCCGGGCATCCCGTCCGAGCTGCCTCGCATCCCACACTTCGTTCCACCGCACACGGCCAGCATACACCGCTGCGGTTATGATGTCCGAGTCATCTGTGTATGGCCCACTGCCCCAAATATGTGGGTGGGCGGGCCGCACACGAGGCAACGCAAGAGCGGGGATGTACAGAGTGGCGCGGGCCATAGTCCGGTTACGCGGGAGGGGCAGGGGGCCAAACAGATATACGAATGCACCAAGATATACTGGTCGCCCTGCTTGGCGTGTGCACGAGGGAGGTATTGGCAGCGCATGCGGGTGATGGGCACCCGTAGGCGGGAAGTGCGACCACACCTGCACATGCGGGTGCTGGTGGCGGCTTGTGATCCACAGCAGCAAGGATTATCGTTTACCCCGGATGGACGGGATCGGCACGTTCCATGCACTGAAACAATGTGCACATCTTCCCATGCCGTGGTTTGACCAAATAGCATTGATGACGATAGGCGAGGATTGAGAAGGTGATCTTCCCTGATGAGAGCCACCGGGTTTGGACAAGAATAATAGGCAAGTTCACAATATGACGCGCGTGATGATAACCTGTCTTTGTTTCAGCTCAAAGTGACGTTAAGAAGTCTTCAGGTGATTCGACTTGTCTGTAGATGTAGACGTAGAAGTAGTATAGACAAAGAATCAAGTTGTAAAAGGTACAAGACGTGAAATATCTAGCATGGCGAACTAAGCTTTTCCAGCCAGAATTCATGGTGGATGGGGTTTATAATGTGTTCTTGACATGATGGGAGGTGTTTGGAACTGGTGTGGAAGGTGAGACGAGTAGAGCGTTACGGCGCAAGGCAAGCTTTGAGGCTAGGAGACGTGAAAGGCATATTCGAGACACCAAAGTGATACATTCGGGTAATACAGGTCACATACAGACAGGCTATAACCAACACGTAGAAAAGTAGAATGGACTCTGTGCTCAGTGACCATAGAACGTGTAATACCGGTAACATAGAGAGCGGCCATAACCAAGGAGGAGAATCTCGAATCAAAGTAAAATGGACAGAATAAGTACACATGTAATGCTAGATGGTCAGCGCAAACCGAGAAACATCCGAGTCAGAGAACCTAATACCAGAAAAGTTCATTAGCTCGTGGGTGTCCACAATGTCCGATGACTACTTCGATATCAGTCATACAGACTCGAAATCGCTGGATTGAGTGACTCACCCTACGCTACCCGGCATCCCTGTTCTTTGATCAAGCTCCATAGTGGACGAAGTTCACCCACCGTTCGAGCGAAACACCCTTTTTCGTCCTCAATTTCTGAGTCGCGTGCCGCAGTGCCTTTGCTGACTTCTCATAGCTGGAAACTTGCGCGCCAGCAGCAAACATCTTCCTATAGAAGTGCTCTGAGAGGTCCTTCCCATCTTCATCCACCATCGCCCACATAGTCCCAATCACGCTCCTGAATCCACTAAACTGCATCGCAGCAGTCAGATGGAGGACCTCATCTGGCGTACCATCCTCTGCTAGTTCCGCAGTATGGCAAGCCGCTAGGAATGCAAGTTCTGCAGTGGGAAGGTGAGACTTGGCAATCCGAAGGAGTGTGAGGTGGGTGTTGTGCTGGAGAAGAAATGATGAATCGAAAGGACGACCCGGTTGCAACATGCCGTGGCACGCAAAATGCACCCAGGGGTGCATCGGAAGGTGAGCGATCACGTTTTCAGGTGTCGCTGCTTCGCCTGCGATCCTTGTCACAGATTCGCTGCCAACCAAATATTCGATACTGCGTGTTTCAGAGTCCACTCCGGGAAGCGTTTCGTCTGGCTGTCCGACGATGAGTAACGATGACTGTCCATTCGCAGATCCCGACAAGTTGCGGGACCTCGACGCTATCAGCGCTGAGAGACTTGGTGTGTATGAACACACGTAGATGTCACAAAGGTATCGTTTCACATTGACGTGAGAAGATATTGGTCCTGCAGCGTGAATTGGAAGGGAGGCCAACACAGAAGTTGGACACAGCCAGATTCGAGAATGTTCTGCAATTCCAAGTTCCATTAACCTGTTGACAACAGGCTGACCCACCAACTCGGACAGTTCCTCCAGGGTCTGTCGCAATACATGATCATATTTTTTCGACTCCAAGCGGTAACTCTTCCGCGTTTCTGACAGCTGATGGGCGAGGTTTGTGACCCTATCAAAGAAGTTCGTCGGAGTAGGGATATGAACAACTGGGTGGTTGGAGCGGACGATGAGAATGTCGGAACGATATCTGGAGAGATTAATGATGACCACTGGACCTCCTATAGCCGCGGTTTGGAGGTGATGAAAAGGGATGGGTCTCCAGAAGTTCTCGAATCCTGGTAATGCTTGGATTCGCAAAACAACCCTATCCAGTTGTTCTGAGAGCCTGCGCTTCTCCGCCAAGTCATGAGCGAACATGTCCTTTCTCCCAATCGTGACACCATCGTCATCCATTCCAGCTGGAGTCTGCACGAAATCACGAACACGGGTTGTAGTGATTATTGCCTCTAGTGCTTGACTGATTTCTGTGAATTCATCTACTAGAGATTTGTCGACTTCGTGGAGGTGATCGAGTGGGGTGCGAAGGCTGCGCATTCCGGACCACAGCAACGCTCTCCCTTGTTCGAGCATCTCAATGGCTTCCTCATAGGCACGGGACCCGATCGCGTATGACGCAGCGTTCATTGGAAGACTCCGAATGTGTTCAATGTTTCGGCCACTGATATATTCGTGCCGAGTTTGTACTGTAGGACCTAAGTCTATCGCACGCTGGAGTAAGGAGAGGGCCTTGCGGTATGCATTCAGAGCTGAGGGGTGTCGTGTGTTGTGCGCGGTGGCTGTCCAGTTTCTAGCTGCTATCAGTCTATCACGCGCACTAGAGAATGGGTATTCGACGGCAGATCGATGCAATGTAATGGACTCCTCGAGATGTTCTGCATCGCCGGTCCGGGAAAAAATAGAGCTCAAAGCACTGGCAAAGTGAGTGAGCGTGGAGGAGACTTGTGGATGACCTTCGGGGATTAAAGAAATGGAAGTTCGGTAGTGTTTGATTGCGTCGGCCATATCTTTATCTGCGCCACAGTGCATAAAGCGGTAAACCAGGTTCTTCGCAAGAAGGTCAAGAATGCGTGGTAAACGGAGATGTCCATATTTGACTAATTTCAAAGCTTCACAAAGATGTTCAATTGCCTCTTCGACGTAACCCATGTCATCGGTCCAAGTATATTGTGTTCGAAGACTGACCGAGAGGTTATATAGCACCTGCGAACGCATTGGGTGCCCGGGAGGTGTGAGAGCTAAATTTTCACGTTCTAGGTTAATCGTTTCTTCCAGATCTTCAATGCTATGTGTCCGATGGCAGCGCAAAGACACTGCGTGGGCGAGTCCACGCAAAGATAGTTGTCGACGTGGGTGACCCCGGGGACAGATGCGAAGAGCGGCACGATAGAGTGAAATTGCCTCCTCCAAACAGTCCATGCGGCCAAAGTTTTCGAAGCGGCTGATGAGCGAACACCCAAAGTTCATCAGGAGCTCGTCCTTGCTCTCGTGATCCGGAGGACACATAAGGAGGACCTCACGATACTGACTGATTGCTTTCTCAAGATCTTCCGAGTCATATGTTTGCATGAAGCGGAGATGATAAGTGTTAGCAAGGTTCATGAGAACCCACATGCGGTCGGGGTCTTCCTTGTCCAGGAGGTCAAGCAATTCTTGATATACCGTAGCGGCGTCCTCAGCATCGTTCGAGTCACCGCCCCGTTCAGAGCGTAATGTCAACACATCCCCAAGGCCTCCGAGGCATGAAGAACGCGAGGGATGGTCCAGTGGACAGGATGTGAGCACCGCACGATACTGATTGATAGCCTCAGTGAGATCTTCTGACTCGTCACTTTGTTCATATTTTCTTCTCCAAGCATATGCTAGGCTGCTTGCGATGAAGTGATAATCATTTGTGGTTGGAGGGACCATAGTGATGACATGTTGAAACAATGAGATCGAATCTTCAATGTCCTCCGGTCGCCCTCCAACTTCGAATCTATCGCAGAGGGCATCGGCAAGGGAATTGAGGACATCGAAGCGCTTGATGCCGGCGACCCCTGACGGGAGATTGGAGAGGTGGCGAAGGTATGAGATAATGTGGTCCAGGTCTTCCCTCGTTCCGAAGTCATGGAAACGAGAGAGCAATGCACGCGTCAGGTGGCCAAAAGTGAAAATGTTCGTGGGAGGATGATTGACTCCACGCAAAAGCGCCTCGGCATATCCCAGGATAGCTTGATCAAGGTCTCCCTTCTGTCGAGTCGCCTTGTAGCGGAACTTGTGGCAAGTCGCGATATTATGGGCAATCACAACGCGATCCGGATGTCGGAAGGGTAGTGTGGATGCTTTGGTCTGCCATTGTTTAAGTTGTGAGTTGACATCGTTTAATGAATCAAAGTGTTGGATCGAAAATTGGGATTTTGAGGATCCCGTCGCCCCATGATTGACGTTGAGGGACATTGTGGACTCAGGCTCGGACTCGTGGACTCAGAGAAGCCTGTCACCCGTGACTTTGTTATCCAGGTCACGGTCACGAGTTCGTGATCATGCAGACTCGGACACGACCACGACGCACTGCTCGACTCTACCGGGGGTGGTGTTGGAACTGAAGAAATGGTGGTAAGCTTGTTGCTGAAAGCAGAAAGTAAACACTTTGGGAGATACTCTTGTGGGCTCGACAGGCGAAGCTGTGCTCCACTTGAGCGATCGCCATAGGACAAGTCCAAGAGAATTCACCAGACAATAACTTACGTTCAGCCCACCATCTGTGACACCCTCGAATCCGGCAAAAATGGAGGGATTTATGGGACAAAAAACGATACCGCAGTTCTGACCCTAAATAAATTGAGAAGCCTAGCCAGCTGCTGAGGATTGACTGAAAGCACAAGCCTCTCCAGCAAACGTGGAAATATGTTGTACTAGTAATGAGTCAGCTCGTTCGGGATACACGATCACGTGATTATGTCCGTGCGAGGCTCACCCACACCGACACACTCATGGGCTGTAGTAACTGGCCCGATTGGCTTAAAGCCTCGATGTACTCTCCCAAGAGTTTGCACCTTAGGGAAAAGCGACGTCCTGGCTCCCAGGCCCTCTTTTTAACACACCCCACATCTTCTTCAGGACCACGCAACGCCACTCGAACCCCAGACCACCCACCTGAACATGATCCCTTCCCTTCTAAGCGTCCACGTCATGTTAGTACACCCCCATCGAGTTCTTCTCTTCCCTCGATGCTCTCGTGAGGTCGCAATGGCGTGGACTTCTACCAGGCCCGCTTCAAATGCACGATGCGTCTGAAGCACGCATTGGCCCAGCTCGTGCAGCACTTCGCGTGTCCCCTCGATGAAGACGACATCGTCGACTTCCACTCAGGGAAGATCCTGAAAGATTGCGGCGTCGTGTGCAGTTTAGTCAACTCGACCCACAAAACCTCGTGGTCGCAAAACTCTCAACTGGCCATAAATTCAATAACATATTCAATTCAATGCAACACCGAAATTGCGAATTAACACGACTACGCCCAACGCCATCGCCATACTTCAAGTGCCCAGCATCCCTGCGTGCAGCTACCAGAATCCGCAGCTGGTGCGTCCTGCAACGCACGTACCTCACCCTCCACAAACTCGAGGTTGGACGCGCGTAACCCACGCTGCAGCACCGCACCTGACACTGCACCCTCCTTGGTAGCCACATCTTCCCCATCCAACATTGAAAGCGGCAGCGGTGGCCTGTCCTTGCTGTCGTCGTCGAGAGCGCCAAGGAGCCAAATCTCCCACCGCCGATGGTCGCTATGCGTGTGGGTGACCTCCCCTCCTGACTCTGCTGCTGGTCCGAAGTGAGCGTTTTGGATTTGTCGGTGCCTCCTGCATCCTCGTTCCCTGCGTCTGTGCCGTCGTTGTTATCCACCTCATATATGCGTAGCAGGAAGCGCTCCACAGCCGTTTCGAGTTCAATGCCGCGCCGCACTGGCCTATTCGTGTTGGCACCGTCCGCCATCGTATGCATAGGGTCGTCATGATCGTCGTCGTCTATGCGTTGACGCCTGCGCGCATGGGGAGAGAGGGACGCAGCAGTGGGTAATAGAAGCCGCGGGTGCAGAATGACTTCAAGAAGCGGGTCTGGTTCGTACTTGAATCTTACCCTGACAATATACATAATTAGCAGAATACGAGCGCAAATGAATGGCCGAAATTATACCTGGGGATTGCACCCGCTCGACCACCCTCGAAGACGATCGTGACGTATGCGGCAAGAGCGTCAAAGTCCATGCCCTCCTCCTCTATCTCACTCTCGGTCTCCATCCCGCCTTCATCTGTCTCATCCGAGTAGGGCCCACCCTCGCCGCCGACGCCAACTCCGCATGCGAGCTTCGTCCGGCCACCAACAGAACTGGACGCAGCGGCGCTCGCAGCGAATCCGAGCACCGCGACGCGCTCACTCGCCTCGGCCCTGCTTCCGATTCTGGCTACCGAGACCAGGCGCACGATGTGCCATGCCACCCTGTGCAAACCATAAATACCCAGATATACTTAGTTGTCCGTCCCTCACTTGGGAAGCACCTTGACAAATGCCATGTCCAGAATCTCGATTCCCGCACCCTCGTGCCCGTTACCCCGCCCAGCGCTCGAGAATCCCCGCTCGTCGTCTTCAAGGTCGCTACCTACACCCGGCTCCGCGGCTGCGCCCGCATTACCAAAATACCTCTCAACCGCGGGAACGACCTGCACCTCGACCCGGGCATCCCGTCAGAGCCGCCTCGCCTCCCACGCTTCGCTCCACCGCACACGGCCAGCATACACCGCTGCGGTTATGATGTCCGGATCATCTGTTTACGGCCTACTGCCCCGAACGTGTGGGTGGGCGGGCCGCACACGAGGCAACGCAAGAGCGGGGATGTACAGAGTGACGCGGGCCACGGTGCGGTTACGCGGGAGGGGCAGGGGGCCAAACGGATGTACGAATG
>QLOZ01013376.1:0-11157 GCA_003314065.1 Lactarius sp. MG50
CCTCGTGCCTTAAAGGGTGTCGCAGCAGGTAAAGAGCGTGGCATTGATGAGTGCTTCTTGGCCTCTTGCCTTTGAGGGACCTAAAGATAAATGAGAGGTACCAGTACTGTAATGGTTCAGATATCAATGTCTTAGTATAGATGTTGTGACCACAACATATGACGCAACACGAGTAACCAATTGTCACAGTGTTGCTATTTTGCACTGTGGCCCCGAATGTTTTCTACCTACCGAAGCTATACATTAAATTGGCGCGCCTCAAAAATCATTGCAACCCATGAAACGAGGATAGTAATGAGCCTCGCCGTGTGTATCTACAATCCCGGGCCAAACTTTGCATAATTATGACCCAGAGGTCGATCGCCGAGCGCAACACGTGTTAGTGCAACACATGATCGCGTCATCTCGATTTCCATATAAGAGCGGCTGCATCAATCGCGACTAACAAGGGTTATATGCGCACGAACTGATGTCCACCACCGCCCATGCCGTGAAAAATTCCGCGGCGGCTCTCAAAAAGGCTGCAGACCCCTGGAATAAAGAAGATCGGGAAACCGCTGACCGTATCGCCTCTGCTGCCATCTCGGTGGTGATTGTTGACAAAGCAGTCTTTCCGAAGGAACCAGGGGTGCTGACGCTCTTGTATGCAGACAGAGACTCCTTCTCTTGATCAAGACACCCTGGGTTTACTGTCCGCATTACTGCGCCGTCCGTTTGCGGAACTATATTCGTCACACCCCGCAACTGCTCTCCGACTTTCAGCAGCCATCCTCGCTCTAATTATTCACGATAGAATTGCCCCATTGCGGAAGGATAGGGACTCCAAGAGCATAAACAACTGGGAACAGTTAGGAGCTGTTCTATTGGCCGGTGTGCAAGTACTGCTCAATTATTTTTCTGAGGAGCATCATTGCTCACACCTACCTCTCATCCCCAAGGACCACGTGGAAGCTCATAGTAACGGTTCGGGAAACTCCAACATTGACGTTGGATGTCGCAACTCATTCTCGCCAGACAGAGTGAAAATATCGGTTGCTCAGGCGTTCTATTCGGTTTTATGCAATGCGTTCTTTTCTGCATCATTTCCGATTCCGTTAACAGCATACTCTGTCTCCCTCCGAGTATCCGTGAGTATGCCAGCTGAGAAATGTCGGAATTAACCCACTCACTGCTGCGTCCTCGTAATTATTCAATTCAAGGCGTACACCCTGCTTTCAATGACAGCTGATGACTGCATCGAGAACAAGAACAAGCTACGGGATAGCAAAATCCTCGGGGGGTGAGTCCATTCCATTTAGGGCAGATTGGGGTCATTGATGCGTGAACACGGTAGAGAAAAACTGGGCCGCCTCATTACTTTGACTAAGAGTGCGTTGTTCATCCATCGTACGTTATATGTGATTGAGAGTATGGTGTGGGGGTAGATTACTTGGCCCTAGAGCAGCTTCTCATACTGCTGGCATACCTGCTACCTCCAGCTGAAGGCAGACCGGCTGGCCGCGCAGAACGCCTGAGATTCCTTCGCGATTGTTTCGAAGACAGTACCGAACGCGGGAAAGACTTGATAGAACTCCTGAAATATATTGCCTCACCGGATTGGGAGATGACCTCGGACAAAATCGTCGACATTCTGGCTCGAGATATCTCTGTGTACGTGGGAACAGGAGTTCGGTGAGAGTGCTGCTAACCTTCATCAAATTCAGTGCCCAGCCTTTCACAATGAAGAGATTCACTTTGAACGGACCATCAAACCCACGACTCGATCCTGCAAATAGATTTTATCTCGACAAGACTTCTGTCCTCTTCAATTGCGAGGACGAGGCACGATTTTCTTTTCCACTTCCACCGTCATTGTTGATTATTTTCAATCAGTAGGATGGTAAAATCGAGGGAATGCACGTGCTTTACGACAGCATAGACCACGTTGACATATCGAGCTCTGGCACTGTCGTGGTGCAACTATCGTCCCCTCCACTATGCCATGAATCTCTTCAGATGGGTTCCAATCACGCTGCCATCCGAATGACCATCATGGTTTCCCCGCAAGATGTAGAGCACTTCGTTAGAACTTTGAGAGTCAGAGGGCTGGTAAGAGGTTACCCCTTCAAAGCTGGCCACTCTAATATAGCACAGACAAGCCGGATAAAATTGAATGGCATAACAATTCAAAAGGTGGCTGGGCGAACATCGGTCAACATATCGCCAACAAGATTGGAATTCGAGGGTAACGCCCAGAGCATCGCTTCGTACCAGGTCCGCCAGGCTACTTCTGACGCTGACTGGTTTATGCGATGCCAGACATATCTTTAACAGGACAAAGTCAAGGTGGTTGAAGAAGGCGGTACGTTTAGCTATCTCCCTCCTCTTACCACGACTTGACGTCGTCTCTGTTTTTGCACATTCGCACTAAATCATATTATAAGTGTTTCAAACGAGCGATCCTGGAGATGACATTGTTCCCGATTTTGAAGTTTGCGTTGACAAGTTACAGCGTAACTCACCTTTGCTGGTCAAAGAGTGCTCCCCCTCCTCCGAGATGCCACCTTCCCCCGCCCTCATCGCCACCCAGGAGACAAAGATCTATCATGATGGGGGTTGCGATAACATTTCTTCGGCTTCCAATCACCAGTTATCGGGCGTACGCGAAAATTCCCAAAAGGGTCCAACCACCCCCACTGTTGCTCTTGGTCCTTATTCTTCTCCTCGTCGCCCTCACGGTCCTCCTTTGCGTTCTCCTCGTGCTTCTAGTACTCCTCACAATTGTTGCAACGGCAATCACGCTCCTTCTGTTCATTCTTCTCCCTCCGAACGCCCTCACCACAGTCGTCCTTCCGATAAGGATCTCAGTGACGCAATTTTTGGCGCAAGCGACGAGGAGCTATCTTCCCTCCCCGATACAGACTCTGATTTCGACGCTGTACGGCCTTCAGCGGAGTCTGTTCAAGCGCAACGAGTCGGTCGTGTCTCAGACAGCTCCAAATACTGCGCCCATTCCCAACGTCATCGTCACTCCCGCTCGTCTGCCAGACCTACCTCCTCCACCCCCCATCTCTCCCCAACGCAGGACTCTGCGCCGGAGCAAAAGTTGGTTCCGATGGTAAAAAGTTTGCGAGTGGTGGACTCGCAAGATACCACGCGCGACAAGTCATTTGGTGCTGGTGACCGGGGGACTGCGGCAGTGGCGAAGAGAAAGAAGGTTTTACCCATGTCGGAAGATGAAATTGAAGCCGCAAACTGTGTGCTGTCTATAGTGAAGAAGTCTCCTCCACTTGTGTCGAATCCAGGCCCAGAGAAGAAGGTTTCCCGAACGAAGAGGCGTTGTGCAGTTACTACGCCGCAGGCTGATAGAGTTGCTACTGAACGACCTAAGCGAGCTTGCATATCAACACTACTCTCAATGGCGAGAACCGATATCGAGCCGAAGTCTCAACTATCTGCAGCCCTGGGTCAATCCAATTTCAATGCTGAGGCCAAGGGGGAGCCCACGGGAGGTAAGCTCTTATCATATTCTACTCGAGCCGGTTCAAATAGAGAACAGGCAACGATGGAAGCAGTGGTTCGAATGGTACAACGCCCATCTATTTTACCATATTGGGTTCTAAATGTGTCCTCAGACAGGTTTCGGATGACAACACCGACTCGGAGGGTTGCTCAAGGGCGGGGTACCGTCAGGGCGGCTGGGCTGCAACAGAAACGCCGTATCACAGAGGGAGATATGACCATCACTCCTGAGCACGGCCTTCCATGCAAACGAGCGCGCGTTGGACCCGAGAACATCTCCTCGCCGCTTATCAAGCCCTCCAGGAACAAAAAGGACACGCCTATGAGCAAGCCGCGTAAAACTGCGCCTCCGCGAGTTCGGAAGAGGTACCGCAACCGTCCGAAGACAGAACGGTCTCCTCCAGGGCACTCTGCCAATCCTGATGTAGATTATGACGAGATCCCTCCCCCGACCGCACCCTTGGACTCGTCCACAGCCAAGGACGGCAGCCTGTCAGCACCAACAACTGGCGGCGCTATATTGACCTCAAGTGTATTGCAGACGAGAAGCAGGCGTGGAAGGACTATTCTATCAGACTCACCCACGGCACCTGATAACAAGCGCGCGAATAAAGCAAAGGCTAAGCAGGCGGGCGCTGATCTCATGCAAGCCCCACCCCCCGAAGTCATACTTGAGGACGATGACCCCATTCAGTCCTTCTCGTCTTCGCCATGTGAGCCATTGTTCCTAGATAGTACTGCCGTGAAGGTATTTGAAGATTTTCCATCGCTTGGGGTGTCGTGCTCATCGTTTTCAGGCTGGACCCCATGTCTCAGCTGTCTGCAATGAAGGTGTTAGTTCCGAATCCCTGGCCGAAGTCAGCCCCCTAAGGCCACTCGACGCAGCACCTACTACAACTGCGCAGGTAAGTACTATAAGCCCACACCCCTGGAGACCCCAAAGCCTATCACAGCCCTTAGACCTGCAGCAGGCAGAGAGCGGTGACGGAAAGGACGTCCGACATCACCTTACCGAAGACTGAGGAGCTATCGCACCATTCGGGTACTCTTGGTGGGGATGATAGAGCCAGTGATGAGCGGCTCTCTATCTCTGTCCTGGCCATTACAGACGACAAGGTTCGGGAAAGCCCGAAAGCTCTCGCTAGTTTCGACAACCTTGATGGGCCCACCATCGTTGGCGAGGTATGCAAGTCTCTTCACGTTCACATGCTAATCTCTCACCAAGTTACAGCAAGCCTCCGAATCATATAAAGTAAAAAATACCGACGAGACGCCCAGAGTGAGCTAATGCTCACTACCACACTGCCAACGCATTCTGATGACATCCATAGCCCATAATAGAGGCTATAGACCTAACGAGTGAGACCCCGACTCCTATGCGTTCACCAAAGTCCGGATGTGCTGGAGAGAACCCTACTTTCTCTCATGACGTCCCCGCCGGCTCTCCTGTGTTATCAAAGTGCGGAGTTAGCGAGGATAATACGGGTTCTAGCGTGCTCGACCTTGCAGATTCGAAGTACCGAGACTTCGATGTACTGCTGGACTCCTCGCTCTGTCTTCCATCCACCAGAAGCTTCGTCCTAAAGCGTCCACCGACGCCGCCGCCGCCCCGTACGAGACGTAAGAACGTCACCTTCGCTGACTCGGTAGTCGAGGAACGGCCAGAGACCCAGGAAGCTTCTGCAGAGGTCGTAGCCCCCGCAACCTCGAATATATTAAATGAAGTCGAATACCTGGAGCTGTCACCTGAACCTGCGCTAGCCCCCGAATCACCTTCTCGTGTCGATGAATCCCCACACTTAGTCCGACGGCTTAAGATTGAACCTCGAGCTGTCCCTCCTTCGCCGAATCCTGCCTCCCGGATGAGAATGACTACCGAACCGTTGCCATCACTCCCCTCTTCCCACGCACCGCGACAGAACCGCGCGTACCTCACCGTAGAAAGCCTATCTTCCCCCACCGGCGCTAAACGGAAACATCATGCGCGCGGTGCATCACCATCGCTCCCAGCCGGGGCCGAATCAATGGCGCGTGGGAGTTATCTTGTCCCCATCATGGCGGTGCGTCATCATATCTCAACAGCTAACGCGCTTACGACCCCCTACCCAGGTGCTAGATGAGATTCATGCCGTCATTAAAAAGAACGTTCACACTCGTTTCGAAAGACTCACTAATGACGCAGTTGAGCTGCGCGAGCAGATACTGGCGCAAATACAGGCCGACATGAGCGCACTGCTTGATGAATAGTGAGCCTGATGCTTATCGCGGGATCTCAAGTCTGACCGGATACAGCATCGCAGCATTCAACGACCTTGTGAATCTGGAGGCCAAGTACGGTGCTTTCTCGAGGCGACGGATTACTGCTTTTACCAAAGTCCGGAATGCTAATACCCAAACTCTGGCCTCCCTATACGCGCAGATTCAGGCACATGACCGTGCGGTTCACGTATATGCGCGGCACACTTTCGCTGTTAATCCACTACCCGGGGCAGTTCGACGTTGGCTCTGACAGCAACACCGCCCTCGACTATTATTCTTGTTGTTCGGCTCTCTCGTGCTAATGACGCTAGTCGCCTCCAACCCGCAGGATACTTTTGCTTCGTGTCTCATGCTCTACTGTCCTGTTCTAGTCCCACTGTGTCCTGCTCTTTTTCATGTCTGGTCCATATAAATCGGACTCCACATCAATGTTTCCCACTTCCCTTTCTGTCTTGCTATGTCCGATGTTCAGCTCCATTCTACGCGCCTTGGACGCTCCTTAACTACTCAGCATCGTAATTACGGGCCGAATGTACATCCATCACGTTACTCTGCAGCGGCTAATGAATTTTGCGCCCATAAAGCATTTTCGGAAATGGCCTGACTTGACCCAACGTGATCAAGGGACGATTAGTAGATCCGCGGGGCGAGGAGGATCAAGGCAGGCAAGAGCTTGTGCGAGAGTGTCCTCGTGGGAACTATAAATGGTACTTATGAGTCCGCCGGAGGGTATGAAGACCACGTGTATAAGGCGGGAGCTCTAGAGCAGCTGCTTCCAAAAAAAAGGTAGAGCAGACAATCGTAGAGGAAGAAAGGCGACAACAGTGTTACTAGAAAGAGCGAGCGGGCCGGTACGCCATAAGGACATGATAGTACGCCCGGGGTCCATGAGATGCGGATCGAGGACAATTACGAGAAAGGGAGCAGAAAAAGGTGGAACCATGGACAGAAGGAGCAGGAGAGAATTGAGTTAGTAGGTAATAATAGGGCGCCCGGACCGCGGCAGGGCGATTTCGGAAGCTGTGCGAGATTGTGAAGAACGGACGGAATAGTATGGTGCCGGATTTGGTGGGATCTACGAGCATGTTGTCAGTCGGTGTGTGAGAGGTTGTTTGGAGCTCGAGAGGTAAAGTAGGAAGACTAGGAAGAGACTCGGAGGTGCAGGCTCAGGCTAGAGCTGCAGCCTCGAGGATGAAGGGAGCGCTGAGCCCGAAAAAGGATATTGTCGGGGGGAGAGGGATATTGGCCTGTGGCACGGGCAGCACTTTTACTGGCTCGCTCGCTGCCGACGACGACGACGACGGCGAGCTTAACTCACCCCAACAAGCGATCCAGATGCCCGGTTTCGACCCCGTAAGAGATGCTGTACTCAACTCCCCTATTACACGTTCCCCGACCCTACCTCGTCATCACCCACCGCCCTCGACCTCCGCAGTGACATCTCCACACAATGCTACCACACCCACCGCCCAAGCACCCCGTCGCGCTACTGTGGCCGCGTTACTCAATGACACCCCTTCATCTCCTTCATCTTCTTTCCATCCACCACTCCTACCTGGGAGGACCTCTTCGCTGGCACATATTCTCCACCCTAATCCACCGGACGATCCCCCTCGCTTTCCCTCCCCTGAGGAGAAACTTTCCCGTGTATCCTCTCTTGCTCGCCTTCCCCGTGCGACCGCCTCCCCAGACTCCTTCAATAAGATTTCTTCATTGCCGTCAGGCATCACCCATCCTACCACCGGTCCCATTTCTCCACCACAGCCGGAGTCCCTCTTCACCCCTACCATCGAGCGTGTAGGTAGTCTCTTTACCCCTATCGTCGAACAGCGGGGGCCTGTCTTCCCCACTATCACCCCTACATCACCACCTAGCGTTCGTTCCATTACCCTGTCTCGCCCCTCCACCTCATCACCATCCTCACACCGCCCTCCTCCTTCACCTGTCATGCCTAGGCCATCAGTACCGCGTGCGCTTTCACCAATCCCCCAACGCCCCCCCTCTCCTCCACCAAAGCCAAAGCCATTACCGTACAATCCCCGCCGAAGAACGCCCGCCGGCTCCGTTCTAGAGCCTCTCACACCAGATGAGGTACACTTTTACCGAACTCAACTTGGGACAGGCACTCGGCGCCTCGCCAAGCGCAAACGCAGTCCGTCATACGAACCACCAGATAACCAGCCTCCCACAAAACGATCTCGGGATACCGGGATTGTCATCGATCATTGTTCGTCGCGCTCCTCCTTTTTCTAAGTGCTAACTTCATTTTGTGAGTTGGTTAGATAACACACGACCAGAGGTCGGCATTGAGCAGAGGCGCGACTCGCGGATTATTGGTTTGCGCAACTTCAACAACTGGATAAAATCTGTCTTGATAACACGTTTCGCGCATCCGGCTCTTGCCTCAAGCACCGTTGCCGACGGAGGTGGCGGCCGTGGCGGTCGAGGTTTACGGGGCAAGGTATTAGACTTGGGGTGTGGTAAGGGAGGCGATTTGAACAAATGGAGCAAAGCCCGGATAAAGGAATACGTCGCATTTGGTATGCTCTGTCCCTCTCTGTCCTCGTCTCTTCGCTTACCGGAGCGCACGTCCTCAGACATCGCAGCAGTCTCAGTTGATCAAGCGAGGGCACGCTGGGATTCACTTCCCCGTTCGACACGCTTCGACGCCACGTTTGCGGCACTTGACTGCTACACCGAGCCCCTAACGCGTGGTGTCCCACCCGCTAGGCTAGTGCAACAGTTTGATGTCGTTTCTATGCAGTTCTGCATGCACTACGCATTTGAGAGCGTCACCAAGGTTCGCTGTATGCTGCAGAATGTCACGCGCTGGCTACGCCCCGGCGGGGTGTTTGTCGGGACAATTCCCAACGCAGAGCAGCTGCTTATGCGGTTGGATCAGATCCCCGCTGACGCGTCAGACCTCTCCTTCGGGAACTCGGTATACTCGATCAAATTTGAATCACGCGATCCACGACCCCTTTACGGCCACAGGTATTCGTTCTTCCTGCAAGACGCAGTGGAGGATGTGCCAGAGTATGTCGTTCGCTGGGAACCTTTCGTCCAGTGCGTTCATTCCTTTCCCCCTACAAATATTTCAACGGCCCCCTCACACGTTTCCAGACTAGCAGCGGAATATGGCCTGCATCCTTTTTACAGGAAGGAGTTCCATGAGGTATTTGAGGAATTTCAGGAGCATTCGGAATTCAAGCCGCTACTTCAAAGGATGAATGTGATCGATGCCAACGGCGAAACTGAGATGGATGAGGATCAGTGGGAAGCCGCTAGTACGTTATCTCCCACGTTGTATGTCTTGTGCTAACTAGCGCGGCAGACATATACGTCGCATTTGCGATGGAAAAACGCTGATACCTGTCGGATCCCGACACCTACACATAAGTATGTTATTGTAAACCGCAGATTGATATTTATGACTCTAGTGCATTGGATAACGGGCTGAGCCTATCTGCTTTCGTTCTCCTGTTACGGTGCTTGTCTCTGTGTACTTTAATTCTGCAAGGATGCTACCTCCTTGACATGCCCGGAAGCAGCTCCACAGCGTCTTAATTTACTTCCCAATTCGCTTGTGAACGGATGTTCCCTATTTACGACTGTGACCAATTCACAACATGTTGTAGTGACGCCATTAGGTGCGGCAGTTGGGGCACGAAGTCATATGACAGAGCTTGCGGCCGTTCACGCCTAGGTAGGCCCAACTCGACCCAACTTCGCGAGGTACCTAGGTTCTCAGAAACGCCGTCGCGCGCCACTTCGTCATTGATCATCTTCCGACTTCCGATTGTCATTACCGTCTAAAGAAAGACACCGTCCCCGCACAAACGGCGTGTCTGAATCCGTTCATTGACCGATCAAAAGAAGTTACAAACAAACCCCCAATCCGCACCTGCTTCCCCAAGGGCGCGACCTACATCCTCGAGTTGTGCCTTACGAGCTCATGCTAGTTTCTATTACCTATCCGCTTTTGCTTTTGATGCACCACGATCCGCGATGTCCGTCTGTTGTCCGTGGTCGTACAGTCTGTTCACCCCTCGTGTGTTGTAGCCCGTTGAAGGGCGTGGCGTTATTAAGTGTGGACCGCTGACAACGACGCCTACGTGACGGTGATCGCCGATCGGTACATTCGAATCAGGTAGGGATGCTACTATACCGGTCATGTTGGCGCGGCGAAGAATCGAAGATCGAAAGCTTAGAAGAGTGTCACAGGACAACGCAAGTACGGTGCATACCAACACAATAATCCGACGTCCATAGTACTGTACCCAGCACTGGTCGTGACTGAAAGGCTATCTGCAATTATCGACACCTGTCCAACTCGGTCGCAAGTTATAGATTTCTTCAGACGTACTCGGCACTAGGTAACAGTACACAAGACAAAAACACGACGCGCACGTAAATACATAAATAAAGGCAGCATAACAACTCGACATAGAGGTCTGACAGCCCTTACAGCGTTCGAATATTCAACATTGCTTAAAAGCACATGACAACGAAACATCAGACGGAGATGCGGCTAGGTGTCCCATGACCGCGAGAGTGAGTAGGTAGTAAGACGAGGTCTCCCAGTGCAAAAACGCGGTATGCTTAGGTACCTTTCGCAGCCTGAATGGGAATAGTGAGTGAAATGGACAGATAAGGTATCTCCACGCCTGGGCGCTTACCTTCGCAGAACGAGACGTAGAGGCTGACTTGGAACTCGCCTTCTTAGTTGGAGCTGTCTTGGCCTTCGATGCCCTGCTCGTAGCAGTTGCACCCGTGGCAGCCTGCAATCCCAGTCAATTTACGCCATGACCCAGCCGGGTACGAATTGGCTCACTTTCTTAGCCGTCCCCCGGCTGCTGCTGGATTTAGCCTTTTTCTCAGAGAGGAGCTTCTTGCCAGCGTATGTCTTCTTGGGGGCTGTTTCCGTCTTCTTTGCTGTCGATGATTTGGCTGCTGTCTTAGGGGGCTTGGCAGTGACAACGGATTTCTTGACCGTCTTCGCGGAGGACGACTTGCCAGGTGCGCTCTTGGAAGATGGCGCCTTGCGACCAGAAGAGGACTTAGCCGTGGTGGTTGACTTTCCCGTCACAGCCTTTGCCTTTGACCTGGGCTTAGCTGCAGGCTTTGCAGGTGCCTTTGTAGTGGTAGCGGTCTTTGAAGTCTTTGAGGCAGGCTTGTTCTGGGATGATGATATTAAGAGGTGGCACGAAGGTTCTAGACCACCTAGGCTCACCTCCTTTGCATCATCGCCAACTTTGGGGGTTTTCGGGGCGAGCTTCACGCGTCCGGACGGCCCTAAATACACTAAGCCAAAGACATTTCAAAGCCACGAAAATTTGCAACCTTTGGGAAGCGAGAAGATGCCTTTCTCAGCACCAACAGCAATCGCCCTACTCA